>CBVK0100069452.1:0-14876 GCA_900067695.1 Picea abies
TGATAGAATAGGCTGAGGAGGAAAGAGTCTATGTCTAAGTGGAGAAAGAGAGTTGCAGAGAGAGGCTTCCACTGTAGAGCGACTAGGCAAGATGGAGAGAGAGAAATCGTGATATATCTATTGTAAGAGCAGTGCACAACCTGAGACAATTATAGAAAGAATAATAAATAAGCCAACTGTTGTGGATGTAGCCCAAAGTTGGGTGAACCACGTTAACTACTATGTTTTCCTGTCGTTTATGTGATTATTCATGAATATTCTCCTTATGCATGGTTAGATTAGATTTGGTTCTTATATGAGCACTGCACAATAATATTAATGTTAGAGTAAGTGGTTTATGTTCCAACATAATGATAATATGTATTGAATTCACTAAGTAACCAAGGAAGAAAAAATACAAAATAATGTGCGCATAACAAATAAGTAAGAATGAATAGGATGACCACCTCCCATTCCCTCACTATTGCAGACACTTGGTTCCTACAGCCCCAATGGATGCCTCGGGTAGGACTTCACTTGCATGCAAGTGATGCTGAAAGGGCCAGTGTCTGAAGGGTTTAGTTGGTTAAGATAACTTGAACCTAA
The DNA here is from genome assembly GCA_900067695.1 of Picea abies. Lineage (NCBI taxonomy): Eukaryota > Viridiplantae > Streptophyta > Pinopsida > Pinales > Pinaceae > Picea > Picea abies. The sequence goes on from CBVK0100069452.1 coordinate 586, forward strand.
GGTCTTACAACTGCGCACCAACAACTTGAAATATTGCAAGAAATGTAGGAGTTGTGCATTCATTGCAGTTTTTTGATTTATGCTAACATTGTACACAACTCTTGATTTTTTCTTTGACACGATGAATAGATCAATTTTGTAGTCTAGATGGCTTAGTTCTCTTGTTTCAAAGTCCTCAAGCCATTCAAAGGGAATAACAATAGTTGGAACCTGAACGTGATCGTGCTAGGAAAACTCCCATGTCAAGCCCATGAAATCAAAGGAACCTTCCGGGAGTGGTTGTGGCATCATCCCAACAAATTTTTGGTCAGTTAATTTGGGTGGTTGTCTGGCCCTGAAGCATTGAGTACTGTTGCACACAGAGCTGATATGCAAGAAGAGATGTTATTTCTAATTCTGTCATGATCATAATTGGAACACTGAACATTATTTAAAAAAAACATGTCTCACATAATTGTTACTTCCATCAATTTTGTATACCTACTACACCTACATCCCTACACTCACCTAGAAACAACAATATAAGCACAACATAGAGCACCCAGATCAAAGACAAAGACTAGGGATGCAAGTTTTGTCAATTTCCTGCAATTTCTGTCTCACATGTGAGCTCAATCTTCTTGGTCTCAATGTCTTGACTACCGAAACATCATCGAAACCATCATCATCTTGACTACAAAAACATCATCAACACCATTATTATCTTCATCAACCAACCTAATATGACATGGTGTCTCCTATAAACAGGTTTGCAAATTGATTTTCTTCAACACCTATTCAATTCTTTCAACATAGGATTGGTCTCTTTGTTCTCTTGTTGTTGCTCTCCGACTTTGCCATCAATCCGCCTAGCTCATTCAATGATGTAACCTACCATCCTATCTCATTCAATGATGTAAAATTATCGCATCATTTTCCATTTTTAGGAGGCTTACTAACAAAAATTGTAGGTGGAAATGATCATGTAGCCATGTCAAACTACGTCCTAGCTGGCACTTGTTAAGGAGGAGATTTATTTTCATTTGTATATTACAAAAGTGGCAAAGAAGAAGGATATAGGCATGTAGACCAAGGTGTGTTCATCAAATCAAACATCTCGTCCAAATATAATCTTTGTTGTGTGAGGCGCAAATAACCTATAGGCTTTACCATCTTCATAGTAGCTAAACAATATACATTACTCACTTTTAGGTTCCTTTTCTTTATGATTTTCATTTAATTAGTCGTATCGCTTGCATCGTCAACATGCTCCTTGCCATCTTATGTGTCTTTTTGGGAGACTATTCTTTGACAAAATCGTGGGATTTGTGTTCCTACTTTGACCACTTATGCATATGTTCTTTAACACTTAGATTTGAGTTTCTTTATGTTTTCTTCACTAGTTCCAAAGAGGTTCATATGAAGGTGCTCTTTAGAGACTAGTTTTGTATTTGGATTCTTCCTTTGATTTGCCACTGCCAAAGAGGCTCCTGTGAAGGTTTTAAAGATAAATAGTGATGCATATTGACTTTCCATTTAAAGCTTATCTTCACTTTATCATGGTTAAGTTGATGTTGTTAGTTTTTGGTCATACTTGTATTGGTCTTTGACAAAAGCGAAGTTTTTCCATCTTCACAATTGATCGGAGATAAGGGAAGTTGTCATTAAGGGGTGATGTTAATGTAATGCCATCTTCCTATGCATGTGTATTCCTACCGTAGTGAATATTTAAAGGAATGTAAAAATATGTTGAAATATTGTCTAATGGTCACCTTTAGTGATTATGATGAGATTTGTCACATTTAAAGTCATCAATTGCGGAGCATTTATGTACATGTAATGATGCATCATTAGACTTAATAAGATCATTTATATGGCCCTTGTTACTAAAATTATGCAAGGAAGTGGCTTAACTTCTTGTTTCTTAATATAGACAACAAAATCACTTAGCACGTGAGTTTTTATTTATCTCATATTCATTATGTAAAGTGAACTTCACATTAGTGAACCCTATATATATATAGAAGTCTTGAACCAAAGTCATATATACATCTTTGAGGAGTTTCTTTATCTCTTATATATTTTTTATTTTCTTGATTTATTTATTTTGGTGTATGTTATTTGCCATATACTTGTGCTAAATATCTAAACATATAACTTTACTGTCGAGGAATTAGAATATCTAAACATATAACTTTGCTCTCGAGGAGGTTGTAGGGAAGGAATTTCTCATTCCCCACTTGACCAAACCGAGCTCTCTTTCTTATTTTTGTGATATGGAGATAAGTTTAAATATACATGGCATCGCTAGTTGTAATCAAATATTAGCTCTTATCCTTTTCGAATATAAATGACTGCAAAGATCACCGTGGACTCCAGCGTAGCGGTTAGTAGTCAGTCATATATTTCTCCCGCGTAGCGGTTAGCTCACTGGTTAGCTCACTAGTGGAACCTTCATAGCTTGTTTTTATGTGAAATATACAACTCGCTTTAGAGAGACCGTGATAAAATGCATGCCATCCAAGCTTCTGGCCACAAATATGCCAACGTCGATGCATGCTTTACTTATCCTTTCAGCGAAGGTTTAATTCAAGTCCGAAATCTGCGCATATCAATAAATTTAATAAGCATTCAACTTTTCCCGGCTCTGTACCTTACCCAGCACAGAGCAGTAGGAAAACTGTTAAACTTATTTTTCATAATCCCAATAATCCCATTCGGTAAACAGCAATGAGATCCTCTAGTGCTGCAGTATATTCACTTTCAAGCTTTAGGTTTATATCACATTCACAGTCCAATTGCAGGGCTTCTCAAAAGTCAAATTCTTCCATCCATGTATCGTTTAGAACGAGTTTTGTCTCAAAAGATCGTTTAAGGACAGGATTGAACAGCAGCTACCAAGTGGGTGGTTGGAATTGGAAATGGGGAAAGGTGGAGAATTTCAGTAACAGAGCCTCCTCTTCCTCCTCCTCTGTTGCACCAGCTGACTTGGAGGACGTACAGGAACAGTGTTCTGAACAAGAAAAGCTCATGAGGGAGCTCACGGCATTCTTAGAGAAAGACCTTCCGCATTTGTTCGATGAACAGGGCATTGACAGACGAATGTATGACAAAAGTGTAGAGTTCAAGGACCCAATTACTCAATATGATTCTCTGGAAGGCTACCTCTTCAATATTCAGCTACTGCGATGGCTATTTGGTCCATTGTTTGAACTGCACAGCGTAAAACTACTGCGATGGCTATTTGGTCCATTGTTTGAACTGCACAGCGTAAAACAGGTGATTTTTCTATATTAATTTTGAGTGGATTTGGTAGTTTTGCCAATGCTATATTGGTGGTGGTTAGTCGAATGCCTACAGAGTTATCATGCATGTGCATGCACCCGGATTCCAACCCTTGACATTTTGGGTGGCAGACAGGGCCCAACGAAATCACAACGAGGTGGACAATGACGATGAATTTCCGCCTTTTACCTTGGAATCCAGAGCTGGTTTTCACTGGAACCTCAGTTATGAGTGTCAATCCTGAAACGGGGAAGTTCTGTAGACACGTGGTATGTTACAAGTATCCTTCAACAAGCACATGTTTCTATTGCTCAACACTCTTAAAAAAGAGTATGTCATATGATGTCTTACTGAAATTGAATGCTAAGTATAGTCTTTACACTTTTTTTATATGAAAAGTTTCCTTAAACTGATTAAACTAAACAATATATATACATCCAGAATTTTTACAAAAAAAAAGTGGGTTGCAGGGGTAACCAGCAAGGTTTTAAATGCTCCAAAATCTAAAGCAAAACTGCTAAAACTATCATATCTATCAAAAAATTTCAAAGCACCATGTGGCACAACCAAATGGAGTAGACTATGGAACAACTAAAACGCCCCATTTCCTGCAGCCTTGGCCGAAATTCGGTGAATAAAAAATTCTGCACTTTGATCATTCTGTTGTTTAAATTGCAATTCTGGCAATCTGAATTGATTCAGAAACCATGAATCATGCTAAGATTGCAGTTTTGAAATGCCTAAATTGCAATTTTAGTTGCTGGATTTGGGCAGAATCCTCCCTGAAACGACACAGAAAATGGGATGATCTAGTTAGAGATTAGTCCATGCCCAACCAAATATGTCAAGGAGTACAAAATAAAAAATACCATCACAGCATATCAGGTCCACAAATTAATAAGCACTAAAATAATAACAACAAAAGATTACGTTGCTGCAGGCACCATGCCCGTAGCTTGAGGATCAGTGTCATCATTATTGTGCAGCACACTCCAACCATCAATTTGAGATGTGTGACCTCTATCTTCCACTCACCATTCTCCTGCCACCGCTGCTTCTCACATTCTTGAATTGCCAGGGCCAAAGTACATAAATTATTGTTATGCTGCCATTTCTGGGTGCTATGAGGCCAACTACGGCCACGCTTCCAATGCTCCCTTACTGCCTGACCCGCCTTGTGTCTGTGCTAGCCAATATTCTGGCAAGAATGCCGAGAATTGGGCAAAGGAGCTGGAGATGGAGCAGGAGGCCCCACCCCAGTTGTTCAAGAGTTGTCGGAGGTGAGCAATGTCCGACTAAATTTACTGTAATCTTCAAAGAATGATTGACATACACGGTCATATTGCCAGTCCAAGAAAAAGATATAACTACAGGGACTTTACTAAAAACAATATGATTCCTCTATTCCCAGATTAAGGACAAAGTTTCTATTCTAACAAGCTGCCATGTGGATTGACACTCAACATACCAAGGTAATTTATAGTCACAGTATTCCAGGAAAGGGGATTTGGGGATTTGCAGTGTCTATGCTCTTGATTTATACTCCCATGCGTTTAGTTTTTGAAAGTAAGAAGTTTTGATTGGTGTTTTTTAATGTTTTAAGTTCAGCTGTAGAGTAGAATCTTTGAGTGCATATCTGCTATCATGAAGTAAAAAATTAACATGGTATTAGAGCTGTATTGCTGAAATTCTTCCATATAATGAATGGAGAAGGCAGTGACTTGTGAGAGGGAGTGCTTGTCAGGTTTTAGTCACTGGAGTAATCCGTGCCTGATAAAGGCACAAGGACTTGTGAGAGTTTGAACTGTTTTTATATGCCTATGAAGGGTGGATTTAACCTATGAAAGGTTGCTGATTTATTATGGCTGAACTGGTTTGTTTAAGTTGTGATCCAAGGGACCGTAGGAATGGCGAACTTTGAAATGTCAGGGCTTAGGGAATGTAACTGATTAGAAGGGGCCTCTAATTTCACCCCTTGGGAGTGCAGGTTGTAGATGCTTATGGAAGAGATTGATCTCCAAGGCACAGTCCAGGGAAAAGTAATAGTCCTACCGATCCTCAACATTTATCTCAGCATGAGAAGAAGGTTGCTAGGGTGAAGAGAATTCTTTTGGATTCTGTAAAGGACCACCTTGTTCCTCACATTGCAGGGAAATCGACAAAAGAGATGTTTGATGCAACAACAACTCTGTATTAGAGTTGTCAATATTTCAGGAAGATACTCTTGAACAACAAGCTCACCCAAACATGCATAAGTCAGACATTGTGGCAAGTTACCTTATGAAGATAATTGAGCTCAAAGATCAGCTCTTTGCTGATGGTATGAAGATTGAAGATGAGGAATTAGTGCCTATTGCACTAAATGGTTTCTTTCTTGTTGGGAAGCCTTTGTTTAGGGTGTTTGTGCTCAGGAAAACATCCCAACTTATGAGAAGTTTTGGGACATCTTTGTCCAAGAAGAAACAAGGTGGGAACCATGTTTCAAAACTTGACCGACTCGGACTCAGACTCGGCCAAGTTGACCGAGTTGACGCTCGAGGTTACTGACTCAGCCTTCAAACTGGATTGGGGACCAGTTTGGTCTGAATTGGCTAGTTTGGTACTGTTATCACAGGATTTGTACTTATGCAAATCCTAACACAAAAATCCCAAATCTTGCGTAACTATGGAAGAGCCTACCACTGTCACCTTAGTAAGGACTTCCCTTGTTTTAGTGATGAAGAGATCCACCACAAGGGAGGCTTCCCTGGTGACCTCAATGGATGAAATAGCAAGTTTGTTAGCCAAGCCTACTGCCCCCTATCTTGATCACCGAAAGATTGGTCTAGGTCAATGAAAGATAAGAGGTTTTAAGATGATTTGATACCTGCCTAGAACAAGAACACTTTACAACATATATATAACAATTTCCGAGCTCAAGTATGCAATGAACACTTCTTTTAGACACTAGACAAATTATATTGCTATTGCTGTTGCAAATTGCAGCAGTAAGACAGTCCTATAACAACAATAAGTAATTTGTAACAGCAGCAATAATAAATGCTCAGAAATGCCACAATTGACCATGACAATTAAGCATGCAGCCAATAGAATACTATCCAATTGTTAGAGGCAATTTCTGAATGAGTCAGGCCACCTTTATATGAGTGTATGCAGCAAACTAAAGTAATTTGAAATGGCTGTAGCAAACTTTTATTAACAACAACAAATTATTTAGTGTTAGTACAATTAGTAGAATGCTTGAGAGTTTTGAGAGAGAAAGTTTATGAATCAATTCACCAAGGGAGTGCTTTGAGATTAGTGCCTTTCTAGGGTTATGGAGTCTTCTTAATGCAACCAAGCTTGAAGGTTGGCCTTCTTGAAAGGATCTGAACCCTAAGGTGCAAGCACATTTGGGCCTTAGGTCTTAGATCTTGAGGAGAAAGACTTCTAGGATGCAAGCACATTTGGGCCCTAGAAACCGTTTCTCCCTTCTTGTAGCTTCAACTAGGTCAAAGATCAATTATTCAGGGATAAAATCCTAAAGTTCTAGCACTTTAGGGCTTTAGGGTTCTAACCCTAGCAAGGACAATTTAGCCAATTCTAGACAAATATCACTTTGTGAGAGGAAGAAGCACTTATGTTCCTCTCTTAGGGTTTTATTAAACAAGACTTTTTGCAACAAAATAACAATTTCACCATAAACATTAATAGCATAAACAATAATTGCATAAATTCACTTCATCCAAGAAACCAAGAGATTTTCACCCTAATTGTAGAAATATCCATCCAAAATCACCAAAAAACCATCCATAAGAGACCTTCCAAACATAGCGCATGAGAGAGAGGAGCTAGTTACCCATAAAGGGCGAAAATTTCAGAAGTCACCCACAAATGGTGAGTGAAAGATGATGATAAAAATGAAAGTGAGGGTAGCCTTCTTATATGAGGCTACCTTAACACATTTGTCCACATAAATGTCAACAACAAATTAGAAGTGGGACTGACCCCTCATATAACCCTTTACAAAATTCTAAAGTGCAAAAATAAATCAAAATAGCCCACACGTGTGAGACGTCAAGGCTAGTTAGGGTGACGTCAAGCCTCCAAAGGCCACGTGGCATCCTCCAAGGTGAAGCAATGTCAAGTGAGGTACCCAATGTCATGCCAAATCATCTCCGGTACCCATCCATCCATCAAACCCTAAGAACGTCAAACCCTAGAAGGTGACGTCAAGGTCAAGAGGGTGACGTCAAGGGCCTCAATGTGCTGCGTTCAAGGAGAGGAAGGTTGCATCTCATCTCTGGATAATGCCTGAGTCACTGCTACTGCAACATCCTCTATCCTGTGTGTGAATAGGCCCTGGGGTACTCTGCCCAGCTTGTGGGGCTTCCAGCGCATCAGTGTGCCATAATGACTGGATCTGTTCAAACCAAGCCCATCTATCCATTCTTCAAGGTTCCGAGGATGTGAGAGCTAATATTTGAAGGTGGTGAGTCACTTGATGACCCACTGATCTCCATCACACGTGCCAAGGACCTGCAAATAGGGCACAATGTTCTGGGGACAAGCCCATGACGTCCCTCAAAGAACCATGTCAAGGCCATTCAAAACAAATCAAAGTATAAAACATGGTTAGCCAAAGTTCATAAGAAACATTAGTTCTTAAAACATGCAAGGTAAGCTGCAACTTAAGATATAAGCCATGTAAGATAATTCACCTCAATATCCCCTTCAAGCATCACACCAGCCCAGGACCCCATGTGAGTTACCAAGGGGCCATCCAAGACAAATCAAGGTATAAAACATGGTTAGGCGAAGTTCATAAGAAACATGAGTACTTAAAACATGCAAAGTAAGTTGCAACTTAATATATAAGCCATGTAAGGTAATTCACCTCAGTATCCCCTTAATTATCACACTAGCCCAGGACCCCATGTGAGTTACCAAGTTTAAGTATGGGAGGGCCTTCATCCAACCCTATTAGGTGTGCCACCTAGACAGGAAATAAAATAACCCAGGTAGAGGGATAGGTCCCAAGAGTGACAAGGGAAAGGAAAAACCCTTCAAGAGTAAGTGTGATAGTGATATGGTTTTAGGGCTTACTTCATGGCTAATGGTGTCATTGAATCCATTTCTATGAGTGCCTTTGTGGAGGGTGCACTTGCTCTTGAGTTACCCCATATTTATGAGCTATTTTTTTTGATCCTCCTTATTTGCCTTTTTCTAAGTCCTGCTTTATTATATATTTGCAAGTCCCCTTTGTAAGGTTTCAAGCCATTAGCATTGCATTTTTTTGGACCGGGGTGAGCATTGAAAGACTAGAGCTCAATTTTGGAATGGCTTTTATTAGTCCTCTTTGCTATCACTCCTTTCTTTCGTTAGCATCATTCCTTTCTTTCTTTAGCATCATTTTCTTATTCTTTTAGCAACAGATGTGAAACAACCTCTGGGCCTTTAGCCCCTCTTCTCATGAGAGAATGGACCATGACCCATAGTCGAAGTTTAGTACACTATGAGAGGATCCAGGATGGAAAGTGTTAAGTATGGTTGGGAGTGGAAAGTTACCCTTGAGAGGCCCCCCTAGTAGTATCCCTTTTCCCTGGGCGGTCACAACACTGGACTAGGGCATAGAAGTTGGCCACCAAGGTGAAATAAGGCAACTGACACAATTTCCCAAACCAAAGATCCTCATCCACATGCCCGACAAATTAAGCACAACACTTTGCATAATAGAAGGACTAGCATACCTCATGGTGATGATGGATTATCATCTCCCATTCTTTGGGTTGCTTGAATGTGATGAGCCTTGGTTGACTTGTAGCTGTAAAGGTGAATGAGGGCGGCTGTTGGGCTGCCATCTGTGGACATGATGATGATCATCATGATAGGGATAATGTTCTCCATTGCGGTCGATGAGACATGATCTCCTCTAGTTACCCCTAGGCAAGGGGGGTAGTAGGTACCATACCAGTCCAACTCGGTTGAGTCCGCACCTACTCGACTCCTACTCGACTGAGTAGATATTGGTTTAGACATGATCTCCTAGTTATCCCTAGATATCGGGGATAACAGGTCCGATTCTTAGCTCAGTCCAAGTTGAGTCCCAGCGGACCCTTGTTCAATTTCGAGGCTGGGCCTGAGTTTTAAAACGTTGGGTAGGAAACAATGTCAACTTAAAGAAAAGAGGACTAAGACAATGATCTCATTGAGAAGGTGAGGATAGGTGGAAAGAAAAGGGGACCAACAAAGGGTAAGAAGGAGGAGACTTCTTCTTCAAACATTGGTACTAAGGATTGGAGTCATATGACTTGTTACTAATATAACAAGAAATGGCACTTTGTTAATCAATATCCAGAGAAGAGAAAAGAAAAGGGTAAGCAGCAACAAAAGCAGTTTGCAGGGAGTATAGATAGTTCAACCGGAGTGGATCCGTTGACATCCAAGCTTGAACTTGCCTTCTCTATGGTTTCGTGCCTTTCTACCCATACCACCTCTTATGTTGGTTGGTATGTGGATAGTGGAGTGTCACGGCATTTGGTAGTTAACAAGAAAGTTTTTAGCAAGTTTCACGGCATTTGGTAGTTAACAAGAAAGTTTTTAGCAAGTTTCAAGAACAAGATTTGGGTATACAAGTGAAGTTGAGTGATGATTCTACATATACAGTGACTGGAAGTAGCATTCATAACCTTCAGGATACCTTCAAGCAATGTTCTTTATTTGCATGATGTTCTTTTTGTGCTTGGTTTAACGAAGAATCTCCTGTATGTTTTACCTATTATATATCTGAGATGTAAAGTTGAGTTTGATGATCAACAGTGCACCATAAAATATGACAAACAAGAACTTCCTTGATTTTTGGCCAAATGAGTGTGTGAAGAAGGCCTTTATAGGCTTCTTGTTTTGCTGACACTACAAAGCATGATTCATTGGTGCTTGGTAGTGGAAAATTATGCAAGCTGTGGCACAAGCATCTTGGTCACTTCCACAATGGAGCTCTTCCTCTTGAAAAATATGGTGCAGGGATTGCCAAATTTCAAGATAGAAAAAATCTGAGTGAGCAAAGGATGTGCACTTTGTAAGCACTCCAAGATTGCTTTTCCATATAGCAAGTAGGGGCCAAGAGATTCTCGAGTTGGTACATTTTGATGTATGTGGACTTATGTCTTCGTCTTTGTTGTAAGGTAATTTGTATTATGTTTCCTTTGTTGGTGATTTATCTAAAAAATCCTATATTTTTTTTATGAAAATTAAGGACGAAGTGTTTAGTAAATTCATTGAATTCAAATCCTTGGTTGAAAATTGGATAGGGAAGAGGATCAAGGTTATTAGATCAGATGATGGAGGAAAGTACACCTCCAAAGAGTTTGATGCTTTTTCCAAGGAAGTAGGGATCAAGAGGGAGCTTACATTACCATACAATCCACACCAGAATGGGGTGGCAGAACGCAAGAACAGATCCATTATTGAGACAACAAAGGCCATTATTCATGACATGGACTCACCCATGTGTCTTGGGTAGAAGCTTGTAACATTGATGTCTACATCTTGAATAGATGTCAGCGCATGATTTTGAAGGACAAAACACCATCGAAGCGAGGTGGCAGGAGCGGGTGGGGTTCTCATTAACCCAGGAGGGAAATTAGAATGCTCCTATGCATGGAGTCTAAGAATTATTTCCAATAATATTGATGAGGCTTATGCCCTTCTGCAAGGTTTAAGGCTTGTTGCTTCTCTTAACATTTAGAATTGACTGTGGTGGGGGATTCGTAGAACGTCATTCGACATATGGTTCTAGAAACAAACCCCATAGATTTTAGACTAGCATCTATGTTTATTAGAATTTGGCAAGCCTTATCCCACATCTGGGAATGAGATTTTTTCATGTGCTCTGTGACAACAATCGAATTGCAAACTATTATGCCAATAAGGCTACATGTGAAAATGTGGGGAACATTTTTATTAACAGTAAGGTTCATTTCCAACCAATTCCATGAAGACTCATGTCCCCTCTCATATTTTCAAATCGAAGGGGCACTTGGGCTCCTTTTATGAAGTACGAGTTTTGAGTTGTAAGCCCAGGGGTGACACAATGGCTCTCATATTGCACACCTCAGTGGCACTATTGTTGCAATTATGAAACATTAAGCCTCTGCCCACATGGTCGAGGTGGGATTAAGAGTATGGATCCATATGCAGTTGTTTGGGGACTCTGGTTTTTTAGCTTTTGGTTTGGGCAGGTGAGAGTTGGTGTGGCCTTTGGCCTAGTGGATTTCTTGTTCTTGGTTTGGTCCTTAGCTTGGAGGTATGAAGCTTCATGGCCTGAGGGTTTGGTGGCTCAAAGGAATTGCGGTCCCAACTTCTGCTCTCTCTTGTGTAAGCAACTATTCTTTTTCTCTTTCGCTCTGCATTTCCTAGACTGAGGGGCTTGCTCTGCTTACATCCCTACTTATTTAGTGAGATCTCTTTCCAGTGTAGTGTTGTTAGACGTGGGGCTTTCCTGTCTTGGCTTTGGTGGATTTGTTTGGCTTCTTAGAAGCCAAACCATCATGTTATGTGGGGTTTTCAATCTGGAACTTCACCTTAATCGGGTCATGTGCAGGAGGAGGTAGTTGCCCTTATAGCCTCCCTCCTTCAAGCAACTAGTTGAGGTTTTTAGGTCTGGGATTGGGGTCTTCTCTCACCCTTTCCCTAGGTGATCCTTTGTTAGTGGCTTGTTCTTTGGGGTTCCCATGGATTCGAGGAATGATTTTTGACAACTTGCTTGAAGGTAGGAGAGTAAAATTGAGGGCAATAGTGCCTCAATACAATTTCTTTCCAGTAAGCTACAGGATTAGGAAACAAACACAACAGTACAATTGGAAGTTTTCATGGGCATATTGGTTCAGCAAAAGAGACACATCAGCAAGCTGGAAGAATAACGTGAGTCTCCGCGTAGCATTATTTGTAATTTGTCTCAAGGGAATCAAGTTGACCCCTCTGTGATAAAATAAATTTTGGCAACTAATCAGGACAAGGATCAATCAATGCATTCACTTCTAGACTTGAATGTGGAGGTACAAAACAATGACAATGAAGCAGTAGATGAAGCAAAAAATGATGTCGACAACAACCCCAACTTCAATTAGTTTTTTATGTGTTTTAGGATAATAAGGCTTTTAGGGACTTTTTGTAGAATTTACACAATCAAGTTCTTCCTTGAAATTTTGTATGTAAAGATGCTTGAATTAGATACTCTCAGGCAGGATTCAAGTTCGTTTTTGATATATAGATATAGGCAGTCAGATTTTATTATGTAACTCTGTTGTAAGTAGTTGCTGTCCATGACCAGAGGAGCATTTTACTAGTGAGAAGCCACGTGTATCTCATTTCTGTGTATTTGGTCGTCTAGTTTATATTCATGTTGTTCATGAGAAACATACTAAGTTTGAACTCTCTAGTATCAAGGGGACCTTGGTTGGCTATAATGAGAATTCCAAAAGCTATTGGATCTTCATTCTTCTTTTTTCCAGGCTAGGAAAAAAATCATTATATTTGATATTGAATATACATGTTACAAAACAAGTATAGATTTGGTATTGAAGTCCCAATAAAAACCTACTTTCCGACTTCTAATATCGCCTTCTACCCACTTTACATAGTCCTTATCTATAACATCCTCATATTGCCTTCTACCAACTTTACATAATCAAAATGTTGTCATCCTTAACTAAAACATATGCCATCCCGAGTCCGAGCCCTAGAGAAAAATGGTCTTTTTCTTTATTTACATTCGTCAAAAAGACATATTCTTTCCAGCTCCTATTGCCATAAAATTCTTTCCAACTCCTACTACATATTTTTAAATCCATTTTTACAGGAATTTCATAATTAAGGATATCGTTTCTCCAACTCAGATTGGAGGACTCTTTCTTGGAATTCTAGGTCAACCAATGTGCCTTCATGAAGGAGAAGAGCCTTCTTTGATAAACCATCTTCCAATTGATTGAATTCCTTGTGGATGTGGGAAAATTAAATCCAATCAAATAGAATTTGTAAATCTTTGATAGCTTTTATGATTGACCCTAGACCGAGAATTTCCACCTGGCTTTTTCTATTGGCTCAATCAATGACTAGCTTGGAATCGCCTATGACTTGCATCCTTTTTCAGCCTAATCGATTAGTAGCATTTAGTAAAACCCAAAGTGCAACAAATTCTTATTGGATCTACATTCTATCACAATGGAAGATAATGGTAGGCAGGGATATGCAGTTTGATGAGGATGGGTGGTCCACAAGGTCACAAGAGCCTCTTATAGTGATTGAAGAAGGAAAAACACTTTATGTTCCATATTCATATTTGAAATTAAAAGAGAAATCAAATTCAGATCTACAAGAAAACAACATAGGAAAATAGGCTTCATTACCTTCTAGTTCATCTAGGAAGTGAAGATGGCTTACCTAGACATTCCAAAATGCACAAGAACAAGTTTCAAAAGTTAAATCTACATTTTGGGTGAGTAATCTTTCTAAGAAGTTTCTCACTTATGTTGCAATAATGACTTCTTTTCTTGAAACAAGCCTTCCGGCTTTGAGGGGGACACTACAAAGTAGGTAGGGCGCAATGCCATGATAGAGGAGTATAACTCCATCCTCAAGAATGATGTTTGGAAGATAGTTCCAAGACCTACCGGGAAACCAGTGATTGATTCCAGATGGCTTTACAAGATCAAGCATGTATCTAATGGGAGCATTGATAAGTATAAGGCTAGGTTTGTTGCAAAAGGATTTTCTCAGAAAGAGGGAGTTGAGTATGATGATACTTTTGCTCCAGTTTCTAGGTATACCTCTATCAGAGCCATCATGTCTTTAACATCTTAGTTTGGTTGGTCTTCATATTAGATGGATGTAAAAACAACATTATTGAATGGTGTGATTGAGGAAGAGGTATATATAAATCAACAAAGAGGTTTTGAGATCTGTTGTCGCCTTATACACACCTGGGCTAACGTGGAAGAAATATTCAATCCACTTGGTGTGTCCTTGGGGGCAAGTTTCGAGTCAAGGTG
>CBVK0100069453.1:0-14876 GCA_900067695.1 Picea abies
ATCATCCATCAAAGAGTTGGAAGAACACCATAAATGGAAAGTCATAACATAATTGTTAGGATCTTCCCTAGTTTTTTCATTGAATTTTGGGATGTTGGATGATAATTTGGCAGGGATGGTGGGGAAAAATGGGGCATGATGAATGGGATCATTTGTTAAATGCAAAAAATCGAGAAGATCCAATGTAGCCAATAATGAAAGCTATCAGTTAGCCTGTGGATAATGGTGATAACCATGTTGCATGGGAACACCAATAGGACCATATCCAAGTTGCAATGAGATGAAAAAACTAGATGGTACTCCCATATATGGTGGCTACCCGGGTTGTCCACCCATGTAAGGTGGTTGTCCTGATTGTCCACCCATGTACCCATGTAAGGTGGTTGTCCTGATTGTCCACCCATGTACTGTGATTGAAAAAATGGAGCTACTACATATTGAGATTGACCTGATGGTACCCCTATGTATTTCTATTGGCTAGATGGACCTACCATATACTATGTGTGAAGGGACTGCAGCATTTGAATCATGAGGTTTATTGATTGATAAGTGAACAATTCCTTGCAGAGGAATTCTCGCCGAATTGGGTTGACCCCACAAAGGGTTAGAAACTCTTAGAAATGGATGTCTAGGATACAGACCAATGGTAGCAGGTATAAAAGGACTTGCATGAACATATTTTCCCCAGGCTTGTTGATGTTGCAACCATGTAGGTTTCCAGTAAAAATTTGCGTTGCAACTGAAAGTTTCCTTCTAGTTGAAGGTTGGACTCCCATTGAATATTGACCTCCAATGTAGGGTGTACTAATATGCGATGTGTGAGATGGGGGATGAGAATGTTTTGCAACCGTGGTTGTGTGAATGACTTGACTGCCGACCATTTGACCAATGGAACAACCAAGTAAATCACTTGGAGTGTGCATGTGTGGAAATGGTGAAGTAGGAATGTTACCTAACCCATGTGCGAAGGGTGATGTATGTGCAAGTGGTTGATTCAGGGTTACCTAGGTCACCGATGTTTTCAGTATCAAAGAAGCACCAACAATATCAACTACAAGAGTTGTGGAAAAAGATAAATTCCTAGGTACTTCAAGAAAACCAAAAGATAGTGGGTTCATGCCAAGAGATTGTGTAGTGGTGGAACCGAGTGGTAAATAGTAAGAAGAATAGGCATAAAAATATATCTTGCATGGTGGATCAATGAGTGGTTTGTCCAGAGGATTAGTAAAAAGAGGATTCGTGTAATATGAAAGGCTTTCTAAGAAGGTTGTGACTAGTTCTTCAACGTGTTGGCCACTTCCAGGAGCGACACTCTAGGTCTTAGAAGTTTGATCTTCGATCATTCCCTTGTAAGAAACATTGGGTTGAGGTTCCTAAAATGTAGGATCCATACCTTGTATACTGTGAAAACTTCAATCCTAAGGAAGACTATGAAAATCAAAGAAACACACTCCTATGAAAACTAAAAGAAATCAACCAAGAAATGACATATTTAATGATCTTCTGAAGGTAGGATATCAAGCCACCAATGAAGAAATGAGAAGCAGTTACCCCGAACTCTATGTAACATCCCTTCTTGGTGCAAGCAACCCTCACTTTCGTGGGATCACCCTCCAAGGGTACTGAGAGTGTGATACGATGTATTCCCCAGGTACCATGGGAATCCACCCATATTCACCTCTATAGGTACATAGGAAAGGCCACTAAGGCTACCAACTCCCAGTCAGCCTCCAAGTGGGTATAGTAGACAGTCAGGACTAAACGTATGGGCACGATATCAAAGTATGAAGCTCTTCAAGATAATTGAAGACAAGTGAACCGATAGACTCTAAAGGACCACAAATGGATTTGGAATACACAAAGGACCGAGACCAAATGCAACCATTAGTTTCTCAAGAAAAAACCCCAATATACGCTTTTTCCTCTATGATTGGTCAATATTTGGAGGGGTAATATCCTCTTCTCTCCCACATGTGACCCAATGTTTAGTTGTTGTGTGAGAGGGGGTTCTTGGCTATGCTTATAAAAAATTCATATTTATACACTCTTATTTCTCTACAGTATGTTTAGTAGTCTTGGACAATTTACTCACCTTTTCTATTCCAAAGACCCTAATCTTGTGCTACTATTGGTGTACGAAAACCAAAAACATTTCTAGTTGATTTTATTAGCGTGTGGTTGATTTTAATGGATTTTACTGAAAGGGTTCGCGAAGATTAAACTGATGATGTGAGAGAGACTCAAATCCGGTAGAATGCAAGGGAATGAGATGCAATTCTTTATTTTCAATATATTCTATGTATGGAAGGGAGAGAAGTTTTGTTCTTCTTAATACAAGAAAACACTCAAAATTGTGCAACTTTTCAATTTCTAGGATCAAGATGATTCCAAATTACCAAGAAATGTTTCTAAAAATCGAAATGCACATGCAAAACTAGCTCTTTTTCCGAACATATACCAATTTTTTTTTCCTAAAGAATGCAAAAATTTCTTCATTTGATTATGTATGCAAGGAGATATGCAAACATTTTAGCTTCTTAACTTTCAAATGAAATGAAATACATCTATGCTTAACACAAAGAAGTCCGAGGAAAAAAAAACAATAAAAAAAAGTGCACTCAAAATGATGAGAACTGAAAGAAAACAAGTAGGGGATAACTTGTTCAATCAAGAACTCAAAGATGCAAAAGAGAAAGAAGAAAAACACTCATGAAAATCCTCAAAACATGAGCACCAAGAAACAATGTTCAAGACTAGGTTGTGGAAAATAGGAGAGTCCTAATCATTGAGAAAAGTGAGATGTTTCCATGAATACAAAAATCTCAATGCCAGGAAACCTTTGCAAACCCTAGTTGATGAAAAGTCCTAATAAATAAAGCAATCTGAAAGATGTGTGAGACAAATTTCAAAGAACCAAAAGGAAGGATGAACCAAGGGATCTTGTTAACCCAAGGGGATTCGGCATTCCTGCTGAACCGCTCTTCCGATCTCACTTTCGTGGGATCACCCTCCAAGGGTACTGAGAGTGTGATACGATGTATTCCCCAGGTACCATGGGAATCCACCCATATTCACCTCTATAGGTACATAGGAAAGGCCACTAAGGCTACCAACTCCCAGTCAGCCTCCAAGTGGGTATAGTAGACAGTCAGGACTAAACGTATGGGCACGATATCAAAGTATGAAGCTCTTCAAGATAATTGAAGACAAGTGAACCGATAGACTCTAAAGGACCACAAATGGATTTGGAATACACAAAGGACCGAGACCAAATGCAACCATTAGTTTCTCAAGAAAAAACCCCAATATACGCTTTTTCCTCTATGATTGGTCAATATTTGGAGGGGTAATATCCTCTTCTCTCCCACATGTGACCCAATGTTTAGTTGTTGTGTGAGAGGGGGTTCTTGGCTATGCTTATAAAAAATTCATATTTATACACTCTTATTTCTCTACAGTATGTTTAGTAGTCTTGGACAATTTACTCACCTTTTCTATTCCAAAGACCCTAATCTTGTGCTACTATTGGTGTACGAAAACCAAAAACATTTCTAGTTGATTTTATTAGCGTGTGGTTGATTTTAATGGATTTTACTGAAAGGGTTCGCGAAGATTAAACTGATGATGTGAGAGAGACTCAAATCCGGTAGAATGCAAGGGAATGAGATGCAATTCTTTATTTTCAATATATTCTATGTATGGAAGGGAGAGAAGTTTTGTTCTTCTTAATACAAGAAAACACTCAAAATTGTGCAACTTTTCAATTTCTAGGATCAAGATGATTCCAAATTACCAAGAAATGTTTCTAAAAATCGAAATGCACATGCAAAACTAGCTCTTTTTCCGAACATATACCAATTTTTTTTTCCTAAAGAATGCAAAAATTTCTTCATTTGATTATGTATGCAAGGAGATATGCAAACATTTTAGCTTCTTAACTTTCAAATGAAATGAAATACATCTATGCTTAACACAAAGAAGTCCGAGGAAAAAAAAACAATAAAAAAAAGTGCACTCAAAATGATGAGAACTGAAAGAAAACAAGTAGGGGATAACTTGTTCAATCAAGAACTCAAAGATGCAAAAGAGAAAGAAGAAAAACACTCATGAAAATCCTCAAAACATGAGCACCAAGAAACAATGTTCAAGACTAGGTTGTGGAAAATAGGAGAGTCCTAATCATTGAGAAAAGTGAGATGTTTCCATGAATACAAAAATCTCAATGCCAGGAAACCTTTGCAAACCCTAGTTGATGAAAAGTCCTAATAAATAAAGCAATCTGAAAGATGTGTGAGACAAATTTCAAAGAACCAAAAGGAAGGATGAACCAAGGGATCTTGTTAACCCAAGGGGATCACAACTAGGAGAAAATTTACAAACTCAAAGAAGAAACATAAATGAGTGGTAAATTTCAAATTATCAAGACAAAAAAAGTCAAATACAATCAATATTCTTTGGGAAAAAATTCCCTCACAATCAGATTGAGAAAGAGCAAATAGAAAGAGGCAAAAGCCCCAAAACAATGGGATTGGTGCCCGTGTTATCAAGGAGACATAGTTCTAGTTAGGGGAATGGCACCTTGTAGGAGGCTCTGGGGGAGTTCCACTCAACTAATGGTGCCATTTATCATTCCTATGGGTAGATCCAATTAGGTAAGTGGCACCCTGGTGTGATCTCCAAGGAAGGGCGAGTTTTCTGAAAAGTCCAAAAAATGGCCTTCAAAGGTTTAGACTTAGCAGAAAATAAATCAATGGACCTGTGATATCTTCAGTGAATAAGAGGTAGTGGTAAATATATCATAATCAATTACAAAACAAGATCTAATGATAAGAAAAGGATTTAGACAATCCAAGGAAATACTATTCAAAGTCCCTCCCCAGTGGAGTCGCCAATTTCTGTTACATAATGTTTTGTCTGCGGAAAGATGAAAATTCCCTTAGATTTCTAGAACCCTATACCAAGATAGAAATAGCACAAGTGGACACTAAAATCCCTTTAAACTTATCTTAACCAATCATAATGAGAAGGAAATAAAGGATATGATGCACCTATTTCGACGTTTGTCCTCGGTGCTTCCAATCCCTTGAGCTTAATATTCAAAATCCCTAGTGTAAATTGAGATGTATAATGGAAATAAAAGGAAAACAACTATCTCCTACTCTATAATATTATATACGACAATTATATATATGAATATTGTAGCAAAAATAGACAAGGAAATGAAAAAATACATAAGCTTGAAGGAAATAGGCCAAGTATATATTGAATTAGAAAGAAAAAAAGAGGCACTTAAAAACCATGGATGATGATGCAACACTTCTCCAAGATATCATGTTCTAACCCTTTCATGAATATACCAAGATAAAATTGATGATACTTAGACTGATTGCTTCCACACTAGATCAGAGGTTTGATATGCTCATATCTAGATCCCTTTCTCCATGGAAAAACCTTCGATATAGAGGCTTGAGAGGCACAAACACCATGAGTAAATGAAGGATATGATTGTGGATATTAATCCTTGAGGTTTGGATCATACTCTAAGTTGAATCCATAGCATGGGGGTCAAACATAACCAAGCCCATATTGAGAGAGCTAGCCCATAGAAAAAGGTGGAGGATCCCCCTTTTCCCTCAACAAGAATGGAGCTCCCCCAGAGTGAGAGACAAAGTTCCATGGTGCTCCCTTAACATGGTAGGTGGAGCACTGATTGTCCCTAAACATGTCTAGGGGGGTGCCACCCTTCTAAATGTTTGAAAAGGGTCAATTTTT
Organism: Picea abies; assembly: GCA_900067695.1. Taxonomy (NCBI): domain Eukaryota; kingdom Viridiplantae; phylum Streptophyta; class Pinopsida; order Pinales; family Pinaceae; genus Picea; species Picea abies. The sequence continues at coordinate 5,773 of CBVK0100069453.1, forward strand.
CCAACAAAAATGTGTGTTTTTAACTTGAAATGATGGGTTTCTTCCTCCAATATGACTTAGAGGTCATGGACAAATGTTTTCATGGTGTGAAGGGGTGGTTACACCTAAAAAAGTGAATGCGACACTTGGGAATATGCATATGACACTTACGACAATTCATGCGACACTTACCAAGGTGAATACATCACTTTGCGACACTTGTGACACTTTGGGTGAGATACCTAGGTGTGTAATTTTGGTGTGTGACAAAAAACCATCGATGCTGAATGATGAACTCTATAATTTTGAGCTCACTTCAGATAACATCCATAGACATATTTTGGAAAGTAAGCCTTTGATTCATGCAAGAAAATCCAATGTTAACATAGCTTATCAATGATATTTTTCATCCTCACTTGAGGTTCTTTGTCATCATTTATCTCAATGAAATCCTGTTTTTTAGCAAGACATTGGATGAATACATGGGAGTAACATTCAAAACATCACTTCTAAGTATTGAACAGTCTATGTGCCAATAAGCTTTAGGTAAAGTGAAATATGTCTATTTTTTGGCAGTGGTCTATTCAATATATGGGGTTTGTCATTGATACAATAGGTATCCACACCGATCCTCATAATGTTGCATGACTATTGAATTGGAATTTTCCTCACACAACCTCAATTCTAAAGAGTTTTTTTTTTGTAGTGTGAACTTCTACAACAAATTTATTCATCAATTCTCCAAGATTTCCCATCCATTGCATAAACGATCAAATTCGAATCATTTTGATTGGATTCTAGAGACGGAACATGCATTTGATGTTTAATTATTGTAACTTTGAAGAATATTCTACTTATATTTGAGTCATTATTGTATAGATCAAATCCCCTTTTGTGGATTGATCAAGTTGGATCTTGTATATGATCAAATCCCCCTTTGTGGATTGGTCAAACATGTATTTGTATGGTGGTATTTGTAAAGTTGGCCCCTAGTAATTATAAAGTGGTTTTAGCCACTTCTAGGAGAAGTAGGCTCCACCAAGTGAAGAGACACAACCCTAACGCCACCTCACAACTTGTATTTGTATGTGAGGATGGTGTCTCATTTGAACACTCTCACTCACTCATCTAGTGCACATATATTGAAGACAATTGTAGTTGCAAGAAGAAGTCTAACAAAGGAGAAGAGAGGCACATGATTGGTCTTGGTCTGTCTTTGGTGTTTTGGTCTTAGTCTTGGCATTATACTGACAATCTATTATTGAAGAATGTTTGTTGGGTTTTCTTCCCCATGAGGGTTTCCCAGGATAAAATGTTGTGTACCTTGTGATTATGTTTCTTTCAGTGATCCTCTTTATACTGTTTTTTTTCAAAATGATTTGAATGATCATGAAATTTGGAAATAACCTAATAACAATAGTAAAAACTTAACATGGTCTCAAAGCTTGATTGAATAGAGCATCTTTCACTGGGTATCTAGACGTTTATGTTTCCGTACAAGAAAATTAGGGATTTTTACTGAGATGTTTTTTTTTACCAAAGAACACCTTGGGAAGTGCAAGCTACCCTAGCACATATTTTGACAGCTTGAGTGAAATTATTTAGTGGCTGGATTCTCCGAAAAGTCGAACATTACATTTGAATAGTACTAGAAAACCAGAAAACTAAGAAACTAGGAAACTAGAACTAGTACCAGAAGCACCAGTCCAAAAGTGTGCAACTCTAGTTTCAGGGGGTAAAACTTGGATTTTTCAAAAATAGTAAGCTCCAACAAACTCTTCTCAGCCCAACGCATCTCTTGGTAAGTTCAGTTTCATTTTTTGAGCACTTTCATTTTCTAGTCATTTTCTTAGCTCCAGGTCAAGATGTCTGCAAGAACCAAGCTTATTGACAAGTTATAAAGTGTGGAAAATTTCCATGCCAGGAAGTACATAATTAGAATCATTCTTGAAGAGAATGATCTTTGCAAAATGCATAAAATAAAATGTACTAGAGCCCGAAGAAAATGTGGCCAAAGAGTAGTACAAGAAGGATATGGTTAAGGCTAAAAGAATAATTGTAGACTCTTTTAAATACCACTTTATCCCTCAAGTGTCTTCTAGGAATACTAGAAAATATATGTTGGACACCCTAACCAGAATGTATGAAGGAAGGAACATGAACTGAAAGATGAACTTGATAACCCAACTCAAGAATACAAGAATGCAAAAAGGAGAGACAATTCAAGACTATTTCTCCAAGGTTTCTCAATTCAAGGAACAATTAGAGGAAATTGGAGACGATATAGATGAATATGAACTCGTGATGACAACTCTTAATGGTCTCACAAGACCTTGAGATGCCTTCATCCAAACTATTTATGCAAGAAAAGAGAAACTCCAATTTGATAGCTTATGGGAAGAATGTGTTCAAGAAGAATCAAGAGTGGCTAACCGAGAAGCCATTCTCATAAGAGATGAATATAAATCCCTATCCATTCTAAATATCAATCCATTTTAAGGGAAAGTCTCATTTTCAAAAGGAGACTCACTCTCATAAAGAATCTCACTCTCCAAAGAGATTCCAGAAATATCATAAGGGTCAAGGAAAGGGAAAAGATTTCTCCTCCTACTAGTGTTATCATTGTGATCAGATGGGACACATTGCTAAGAATTTTCCTTCCAGAAGGAAAGAATATAGGAGGAGAAATAAAAAAACACATCATGCCCATGCAACTGAAAATGATGAGCCACCCAATAAGTTAGCTAAAGAAGAGATTGAAGAATATGTTTTGTTTTCCCCTCTCTCAAGATCCGTGACACCTGGAGAGGATACTTTTCTCATTGATAGAGGATACAACAATATATGGAACACATTATCCCATAGTGCACTTGGATTCAAAACCCCTGAAAAAATGTTCACCAAAAATAATCCATAAGTAATCCATCTCAAAATATTTGGTTGTACAGTATTTGTACACATTTCGAAAGAAAAGAGAACTAAGTTGGATCATTCAGGAAATAAGGGAATATTTGTTGGGTACTGTGAGGTCTCTAAGGCCTTTAGAATATACATACCATGATACCATAATATTAAGATCAACATAGATGTAACCTTTGATGAAGATGCAACACTCAAGAGATCAAGAAAATGTTAGATTGAAGAAGTATATGAAGAAGAACCTATAGATCCTAGAGTTGCAGAACCCGTAAAGGAAGTTGCAGTTACCACTGATGATGAGATTCCATAAGATCATGATATGATAGAATCTTAAGAACCTCCCCATATGACTATATCTCATAAGAGAAATCCATATTGGGATATAGAAATCATTCAGGAAACATAAAAGTATGGTTCCCCAGAAGGAACCATGAGACAAAGAAAGAATCCTAAACCATACTCTAGGTATATGGCCTTGATGTGTGATCTCGTAGAGAAGGAACCTACTAGATTTGAAGAATATGTTAAGAATAAAAAATGGATGGATGCCATGACAAAAGAATACCGGTCCATTATGAAGAATGATGTGTGGGAAGTAGTTCCCAAACCAAAGAACAAATATGATTGAAAAACATAAGGAAATATTTATGGCTCATGGATTTTATCAAAAGGAAGGTATTGAATATGAAGAAACATTTTCTCTTGTAGCCAGATACACTTCTATCAGAACCATCATAGCTCTTGGAGCCAAAATGAAGTGGAAGTTGCACCAAATGGATGTGAAAACAACTTTCTTAAATGGTGTTATTAAAGAATAAATGTATATAGAAAAACCACAAGGGTTTGAAGTTGAAGATAGAAAGACTCATGTCTACATGTTGAAGAAAGATTTGTACGGGTTGAAGCAAGCTCCTAGAGCTTGGTATGGAATAATTGATAGTTTCCTGACAAGATTGGGATTTACCAAGAGTAAATATGATCCTAACCTTTTCTTCAAGGTTATGAATGATGATCAAGTTATATTGATGCTATATATGGGTGATTTATTCTTGACAGGAGAAGAAAAGCTCATCACAAATTGCAAGAAGAATATCACTATAGAATTTGAGATGAAAGACCTAGGACCAATGCATTATTTCTTAGGTCTTCAAGTTTGACAGAGCCCAGAGAATATATTATTTAACCAAGGGAAGTATTTAGTTGAAATACTTAAGATATTTGACATGTTGGAATGTAAATCCATGACCACATCCATGGAAATGAATTTAAATCTCTCGGTTGATACTTGGTGAGAGTTGGTTGATGCTATTTTATATAGATAGATTATTGGTTCGTTGATGTATCTGACAAATACCAGGCTAGATATATACTTTTCTGTGAACACCTTGAGTTAGTATCTGGTGGAGCCTAGACATGTTCACCTTGTAGATGAAAAGCATGTGATGAGATACCTTAAGAGCACATTGGATTATGGTATCTATTATACTAGAGATCATGACTTCAAACTGTATGGTTATACTGATTCAGATTGGGATGGAAGTGATTCAAAGAGAAATAGTACTTCATGATGCTATTTCAGTTTGGGGTTATCCATGACTTCATGGCAAAGCAGGAAACAATCCAATATTTCTCTCAACACGGAAGAAGAAGAGTACATTGAAACATGTTTTTCCAGTTGTGAAGCCATATGGCTTCGAAAGTTGTTGACAAGTCTATTCGATATGAAGATGGAAGCCACTGTGATTCTATGTGATAACCAAATTTGTATAAATATGTCGGAGAACCCACTGTTCCATGATAATTTTAAGCACATAGAGATCTGATACCACTACATTCGTGATATGGTTTTGAGGGGAGCTTTAAAGCTCCAATATGTTGTCACAAATGAGCAGGTTGTAGATGTGTTGACTAAGTCTTTGTCTCGCGTGAAGTTTGAGTACTTTTGAGAAACGCTTGGTATTTTCTAAAAGGACCTCACTCGAAAGGGGGAGTGATGCTGATGATACTATGGTATCTCGACCAACATCGGGTAGCTCAGTTAGGATTTTATATCCTAGGTGATTGATCATCCCTGGATTGATATCAAAGGTCCAGTAAGGATGGTCTATCATAACACCTGTGCATGTATATACCAGCTGTGGTTAGTAGTGGTGGATCAATTAGGATTTTATATCCTAGAGAATCTTATGATTCTTTGGTAGCTCCTAAAGGTCCAGTAAGGACAGTCTATCAGAGTACCACACTCACTCACTCATCTAGTGCACATATCTTGAAGATAGTTGTAGTTGTAGGAAGAAGTCTAATGAAGGAGAAGAGAGGTGCATGCTTGGTCTTGGTCTGTCTTTGGTGTTTTGGTATTATTCTTGACATTGTAGTGGAAGTCTATTATTGAGGAAGTTTTGCTAGGTTTTATTCCCCATGAGGGTTTCCCAGGATAAAATGTTGTGTACGTTATGATTGTGTTTTTTTCAATGATCCTCTTTATACTGTTGTTTTGGAAATGCATTGAATGGTCATGAAATTTGGAAATAACCTAACAACACCAGTAGAAACTTAACATTTGAGAAACTAAGGCAAACCCTATGGTCAAATATTGTATTATAACTTCTAGACCTTCAACAATCATTTGAGATAGAAAAAGATGCATCTTAGTACACCATTGGGGTTGTGCTTAAATAGGGGGGCATCCTATTGCTTATAATTTTGAGAACTTGTTCATTTCTAAAATGAATTAAATTAATTATGGTAAAGGGTATTATTCTCTTGTTTAGATTTTGAAACACTTCCATTATTATTTTGATGAAAAAGAAAAAATCTTGCATATAGATCATCATCCACTTATTTTAATTAATTCCCAATCAAAATTATAGGATCAACGACAACTCAAATAGGTTTCCTACAAAAAATCCACCTAGTGATTAAATAAAAGAAGGGTCATGCATATAATGTAGCAGACTCACTAAGTTTCCCTCCCTTGTGAATCTTCTCTATTATTAATGTTAGGATGCCTGCATATGACGAATGGTGTTAGTTATATGCTATAGATCCCTATTTTGGAAAAATTCTGAATGCCTTACAACAATCGAGGTGAATCAAACCCCTTTTTTGTACTACATGATCATGGATGGTTGGATTTATAAACTCAATCAATTTTGTGTCACAAATGCCTGTACTTGGCTGTTATTGATCTGAGAGACCCATTTTTCCATGGGGAATTTTTGGCAACAATAAATAATTGCAACACCTCTAGTTTTTGGGCCCAGTATGAAAAAGCATGCATTAGATAAATTTTGAGATTTAAAATGGGCCTCCAAAGGAAAATAATAAAATTATAGTTAAAATAATCGCCTCCAAAGGAAAATAATAAAATTATAGTTAAAATAATCAAATAATAGTTATGAATTTTCAAAGGGAAAGAAAGAAACCAACTTTTTTCGTATTGTATTTTTGACTTATATCCTTGTAGGTTTACTCAAATTTCAAGTGTAGGTGCTTGTTGGATGGATAATTTAATTTCACATCCAATGAATGCCTACACTTGAAATTAGAGTAAATCTATAGGAAGATAAGTAAAATATACAATAAGAAAAAAATAGTTTTCTTTATTTCCCTCCAAAATTATTTACCCTTATGGTTGACATCATTAGGATTTTTGGTTCTTTTAAAGTTGATGATGATATTTTTTTTAGGCCCATTTTGAACTCAAAATTTCTTTAATGTCGGTGAATTAATATATTGCTACTCACTATGTTGTCAAATCAAGCTAGCCACTCAAAAGTTTTTTTTTACCAACCATTACTAGTTCCTTCTAGACCCTAGAAATCCATTTCCATGGACTTTGTTACCCCCTCACATATATGGGTAACTAGCGCATATTTTTTTCTCGTATCATATCATAGAGAAATCCTGGTACATGAGCATATTTTAAAATTGTAATTTATTAACATTTGTAGTAGGTTCAAGAAAAGTTCTAGAATGGTCCATGTAGGGGGGAGTTGGTTTTCCTTTTAATGCCATGTAATATAACAAAATTCTTGTTTTAACATGAAGTTAGGGAAGTTGAATAGTTTTGGGGACAACAAGAGTTTTCTAGTATTTTGGAAGATAAGAACCTATCTTAGAGGTTGGAATCCATTGTTTGTATAAAAATAAGCTAATGTAAGCATGTAAAATTAGTAGAGAGATAAGAGAGGATAGTAGAATCAGAGAGAAAACCCACAAAGGGAATGTGAACAATGTGGATTGTATAGAGAAGGAGATTCATGATTTTAATCTTTCTCCTTTAAAATGTTATCTCCAACACTCTTTTCAATTATACCTGCTTCAAGAATCCGTGATGATGGGTGGAGTGTGCACTCAAAACATTGGACATTTCAAAATCCTTACACAATTAAAAATCCATAAATCCAAATAACATCAGAATAGAAGTTGCAAAACCATATATTACTAAGAAATATTCTCCCTTCTTTGATTATTTCCATTTAATTTCCGTATAGGCAGTGTGATCATGTTTTTTCTATGTTGATCTTTAACATCTCTGTAAATGTGTGCATTATCGTTGATATGGAGTCAAGAATTGAAGCACATATCTAAGTATTAATTTATTGATCCTTTTGGGAGTGAGAATGAGTTCATTAAGTACTGATAGAACAAGAATGAGGAGGTTGAGTCGAAATTCCTATGAATTTTGTTAGATCAAAATTGAGGAATAGATTGTAAAGGAGTGAAATCAGGTTCGAGTCTACATAGAGGAGGAAGATTCTAACCAGACTGAATTTATATCCTTCAAAACAATAATTCTTTCAATATAACCAATGGCTAGTTGAAAGAAACCTATAGTTGAAGAGAATATCACGTTGTCTTTTTATGTAAATTCCAAACACTGGACCAAAAGAACTTTAAAATAATGCATTTTTATTGTGTTTTAAGACTAGTGGTCAGTGTTTCCAGTGGTCTGGTGCTCCCGATGACCCGATTATCCCAGTGAGTCGATTATTTCGAGGCCTGATGGTCAAGTTTCAATATAGCCAAATCTCTTAGATTAGATTGATTCCGGTTACCAATGGGTTGATTAGATTCAATAGTTAACATTTGGTTAACTATATTGGGAAAAGTTAAGAGGTTCATTTCTTTAGTTTCCTGGTGGATAAAAATTTCAATGTTTGATTAAATGATATGTGAGTCTCATTGTATTTGAAGGGGTCGATAAAAGTGTTTTTGGTTATTCATGAGGTTTTCCTTCATGAACAACACTAGGAGATCATACTTGTAGTTGCATAAAATAAATATATGGGATATATTAAGAGAATTTGAATACAAGGTATTTGAATAAACTATACCTGAAATTACAAAAGAGTACATTTCATTTCATAAATAGAACCTGGATCAGCTGGGGTCTTCCATCGATTTTGGTATCAATGTGCAGGATTTTATGAAAAAGAGATGACAAAAGTTTTAGTTGAAATATTAATTGTTGTGTTATACAACCTTAAGAATATTTTTGCTGGTTGTAGATGGTCCAAATTTTCGAAGGAAGTTTCATATTTTTGTGTTTGTAGGTGTTGTTGAGATGATGAATATATTGCAAAAATTGTGAGATACATGTGTACAATTAAATAGAGAAGTTGCAAAGATATTGAAGAATGTATGTTTTGTGTTATTCAGAATATTCAAGGGAAAGAGTTGGTGTCCAGAAGAATCCCTCAAGCTAGAAAATATTGAATAGTGGAGAGTGAGGAGAATATAAAGCTCAGAGAGAAGGTCCAAAGTAAATAGGGACTAGAGATACCAACAAATCAGGTTTATAAGAATACCTAGGTGAGGTATTTAGCAAGGTGAATAAGAATTTATATATAGGAAGAGACATAAAGTGAGCGCAATAACACTTCGAGGAAAAATGATAGTGAAAGGAGGGCTTAGTGAAAGGGTATGCCACCAAAAAGTGAAAGAATAATGCTATAGCGAGAAAACCCCTCTATAGACTACACCAGGGTTCTAAAGTGCAGGATGAGATAACTGTCTTAAGTCTCCTAATTTTAATTAGCTATCTCATCATTACCCAACAATCATACATAAAAGACAAAGTATAGGGATTCGATAGGCATATCTTAAACTCCGCGTCCGATGTCGATCCCTTTGCACTTAGTTGTTTCTCAACTGCAAATCTCCTCCCAAGGCCAACCCGCATTCACCAAAAGACAAACAAG
>CBVK0100069454.1:0-14875 GCA_900067695.1 Picea abies
GGGATGTAGTAAACAAGAAAAATCCGCTTTCATCAAATTATTTAAAGAATTCAAGGATGTCTTTGCTTGGACTTATGACGATCTTAAAACATTCGACCCTAATATTATACAGCATGTCATCCCGATGAAGCCCCAAACCTTGCCCTTCCAACATAAGTTGAGGAAAATGCATCCTAAGTTAGAACCGACCGTACAAAAAGAACTTGCTAAAATAATTTTTCCTGTTAGACATACTCAATGGGTATCCAACCTCGTCCCAGTGCGGAAGAAAAACGGGGAAATTCGACTTTGTGTCGATTTCTGGAACCTCAACAAAGCATCTGATAAGGATAATTATCCTGTCCCTCCTATGGAACAGATACTTCAACAAGTATCTGGTTCCGAGAGGCTATCCTTATTGGATGGTTTCTCTGGATACAACCAAGTTTTAATGTCTCCGTCAGACCAGTTGAAAACTACCTTCCGTACTCCGTGGGGCACTTATGCTTATCGTAAAATGCCCTTTGGATTGATTAACGTTGGTGCTACCTTTCAGAGAGCAATGGATATTTCTTTTAGAGGCTTGATCAATCACTCCGTAGTAGTCTACCTAGATGATGTGACCGTTTATTTGAAAAACAAAAACGATCATCTAGCTCACCTCCGAGCTGTTCTACTACGATGTCGTAAATACGGCATCTCCCTGAACCCTAAAAAGTCCATTTTTGCAGTAGAACAAGGTAAACTATTAGGATTCATTGTGTCCAGCGATGGAATGATTATTGACCCCGAAAGGACCCAGGTCATTGCCAAACTTTCCCCACCAACTTCCAAGAAATCCATGCAGTCCTTCCTTGGTCAGATCAATTTCGTGAGAAGATTTGTCCCCAGTTTCTCCGAAATGGTCAGACCTCTCCAAAAATTGATTAAGAAGGACACCCATTATCACTGGGGACCTACTGAAAACCAAGCTTTCAACGATATAAAGAAGGCCATAATTGACGCTCCATCTCTCATGATCCCCGATTTTTCTCAAGACTTCACACTTTATACTTTTGCCTCCGATCGTTCCTATGTCGCGGTCCTTACTCAAAAGAACTCTGAAAACAACGAAGTACCCATCGCCTTTATGAGCTCTGCTTTCAAAGGTGCTGAACTGAATTACCCAGCGGTTGATCGACAAGCCTACGCTGTCGTCAAGGCAGTTAAGCATTTCGAGTCATATCTTTTGAAGTCAAGGATGAAAATCATTGTCCCCTACCCTGCCGTTAGGAACTTGTTAGTGCAAAAAGAGTTAGGAGAGAAAAGAGCCAACTGGGTCACCTCCTTGCAGGAGTATGACTTAGAGATCAACCCAGCGCAGATCGTGAGAGGCCAAGGGTTATGTAAATTGGTAGTTGATTCAGAAACTGAACAACAAGGAGTCAGTGACACGTCAGACCTAGAACAACATGATCATAATCTGATTTGTTGTACACAAAACTTCGTCAGTCCCTGGTATGACGATATTAGACACTGTCTTCAACATGGATCAGCACCTCATCACCTTGACCCTGCTAAGAGAAGATCTTTGAGACTAAAGTCCGCCTCCTTTCATCTAGTCAACGGTATACTGTTTCGTCAAACTTTTGACGGCGTACTGATGCGTTGTCTTGAAAAAGACGAAGCAGAGAAAATCTTGCTTGAGTTGCATGCAGGAGAGGCTGGTGGTCACTTCGGTGGCAACACCACTGCACATAAAGTCTTAAGAGCCGGTTACTACTGGCCTACACTCTTTAGAGACGCCCATGCCTTATGTCGAAAATGTATTATTTGTCAAAAAGCATCAGGGCGATTGCAAAAACCAGCCTTCCCTTTGCAACCCGTCACAGTCGATTCTCCTTTCCAGCAATGGGGCCTTGATATCATTGGCCCTATTAACCCTTCATCCTCACAGCAACACAAGTACATTGTGACAGCCACTGATTACTTTACTCGATGGTCTAAAACCGCCGCACTAAAAATGGTTAACACAAGCCAGGTGATTGCCTTTCTGAACTCGCATATCATTACCCGTTTCGGCATCCCTGATTGTCTATTTTTTGATAACGCTTCATACTTTTCCTCTCTTGAGATGAGCGAGTTTGCCTTAGAAAAAGGAATAAAGCTTAAGTATTCTGCTAGTTACTACCCCCAGGGTAATGGTTTAGCAGAATCAACCAACAAAAACTTGATCAAGATTATCAAGAGAACTGTGTCTGAAAATCACAAGAACTGGCACAACGCACTACTTAATGCACTGTGGGCTGATAGGGTAACACCCAAAGCCGCTATAGGCAACTCTCCCTTTTTCCTTGTTTATGGCAGAGAAGCCATTCTACCACCTCACATTCTTCTTCCTTCACTCCAATTGTCCCAAAAAGTTCAAGAAGAAGAATGCCCCCTTTTAGAAAGCCGTATTAACGCTCTCATGAAGCTAGAAGAAGTAAGAACTCAAGCCAAGCATAAGCTAAACCAACATCAACAACTGATTAAAAGCTGGTTCGATTCTAGTTCTGCTTCCGATAGGAATTTTGAAGTAGGCGATCTCGTTCTAAAGTGGGACAAACTGCATGAAGGGAAGGGTGAACACACTAAATTTCAAAATCTGTGGCTTGGGCCATTTCTGATTGCTGAAAAGTTGGGTCCTAGTTCGTTTCACTTGCAGAATCTTGAAGGGAAACTTGACACCTACCCGGTGAATGGCCAAGCCCTGAAAAAATACTTTGCCTAATTCTTACCTTTGTACATTTTATAAATATTTTCTTTTATTTTTGCTTTTGTTCTCATTTTCTGGTTTTGATTTGATTGATCAGTTTTGTGTGTTTTTATTAGTTTTCAAAACATATGCATGCTTGTACACTGAGCCATTCATACATAGACCACCGAAAAATCTCTTCGCTGAAATGACTTCTGAAAGATTGTACATACATCAATGATATATATTTCTGAGAACGATATTGGAAAATGATGTTTGAAAGAAGTTTACTAATTTCAATCTCTAAGTGAAGTTCGTCGTGATTATCTTTATCTTTTTACACTGTCCCTTTTCCGTAAAGGAATGACTCAAAAGGATGTCTCCCTGACAAAGTAAGTTGTTTTAGAAATAAAACATTTATGGAGTTGAATAAAGGAAAGTATGAAAAAATTCTGATGAGGTCTGAAAAACAATGAGAAAATATCAAGATTTTTCAGTGTCACCCCGCTCAGCTATTCATAAAACAAAAACAAAATAAAAAATATCAACATGAGCTGTGGGAAGTGTTTGTAAACCCGCCGGGATACTGAACAGGTCCGCTGGCAGCGGGGCAATGCAAGCATGGCGCCAAGACAACTTCGTCAGGGTACTGAACAGGCCTGTTGGCAGCGAAGCAATGTCGGGTAAATGAAAATCTATAAAAATATAAGAAACCTCTTTTAAAAAGTCCTTTATTCTAATATAGAGCTTCTTGACAGGATAAAGACGTCCGAGTGGGTTAAATGGCAACCCTGTCGAGGCTATGGATGCCTGCTGGCAGCAGTGGCCATGCCAACAGTATTGAAGATTCTATCATAAAAATCACGATTTGTTGATCTTTAAGACTGTTATTGGTTTGCATCTTTTAAAACTTTGCTGAAAAAGATAGTTGATGATGATGTAGTACGATTTTCTAGTTGTCCTTTAGAGTCGAATTTTTTTGTACTGTCTTGATCTGAATTCATTTATTTTGACAGAGATAACTGCTTCACCCAGCGTGTCGCCATTGTTGGCAGCCAACTCATTTTTTTTATTGTTCTCAAAAAAGCTGCCTACACCCCTTGTGTGATTACGACAAATCATTGTCGCATTATGCTACTAGACATCTTTTTCATTTTTGCGACAATTACAATTTGATTTCGATTTGATTTTCACAACTGCAAGTGTGGAAACACCTCTTTCGTTGCTTAGATTTTCGTCGTCTTTGGTTGATTTGCTGAAAGACACTTGACCACTGGTTTATCACATGACTGCTAAAGATTTTCTCGAACTTATGTCCTCGAGCATTATCTTACCTTGATTGCGCATTTAGATGTGTTTGATTGCTAAACCTTTGGGCATAAAATTTATTGGTTTTGTTCTGATCTTATGAAAGTTGTAATGGACTTGGTCTTATTGCTTTTATCCTTATAGCCATGGACTTTCACTCAGTTATTATATGAAGAATCTTGGATCATAATGCTCTCAAGAGTTTGAAATGCAAACATTTCAATGTGCAATGAATACGTTGGTAAGTTTATGAAATAGCAATGGTTTGAAGGCGCATGGATTAACCATATGGACTTTACAAATTAATGCTTGGTATATTATTTGGAAAGTTGATAATACGTTGAATGATTCATAGTTCCAAGCTATGCTATAGCATTGATTGATTTTAAACCTTATGGTTGAACGATTGACTGACACGATGGATATGGTGTTTGAACTGAACTGTACACTTGGCATGAGTATAACGCATGGTATTAGTTCTACCCCGGTTCACTGGCACGTTAATATGATTACACACCTATTTGCTGGCCGATACGCATGGTATAAACGATTATGGTTTTAACAACACTGTACTCGGTCAATTAATACAGTGCGTGGTGGTGGTAATCCCACCACCTTCGCACGCATGGAGTTATTTTCGGTCTATTCGAGCTATGAAGCCATCAAACCTATCGTTTTTCAACTCTGTGCATTGTTTCATTCAGTGTAAACCCTACCATGTACAGAGGTTATGGTTCCTGTCGTAAGGGCCGAGCCCAATGGGTGCCAAGCACTGTTAACATTCGATGGTGTGTATAATGACCTGGAAGAGTTCGGATGGCTCACTTTCATAAGGAAGTTTGATGGTTATAACTTCGTTGTGGCTCGGCAATTTGCTTTTTCGTTTGATGGCTGCCGAGCCAAAGTTGGAGATGTCCAGCTTGAAATCACTGAACAATTCCTCAGTTCGGTAACCAACTTGCCTATCTCGGGACAAAAGTGGGCAAAAAGTTGCAAGGTAGATGATGTCCCTTGGACATTACTGTTCCAATCTCGCACTCTGCGCTCTTGCGATAGAGGTCTACCTACAAGGATGTTGAAACCCCGCTGGCATGATCTTCTCATGGTAATTAAGCAATTTATTACTTGCGAGGGCAGGTACGGGTTTGTCTTTCTGTTTCACCTTCGTTTATTGATGGTTTTTATGGGTTTCGAACTAAGTATGCCTTACTATCTGCACCGAAGTTTATTCAAAATGGCTAAGCGTTACAAACGCAGCCACGCTGACACTAGCCTCTTCCATGTGGGGTTGATTAAAATGATTTTGGTTCACGAAGTAGGGTTGCGTCGTCATTCTTGGCATGACTTTCTCAGCCGTAATGGCTTTGAAGAGTCTAACCCTCCACAGGTGGATAAACCCATGGTGACCAAAAGCAGACCTACCCCTGTACCTTTTAATGTTTTACTACCCAAACCTAAGCCTGAGTCACCTACGAATTCACCTATCACTGTGACTAAACGAGCCAAAGTTGCTAAGCCTACAATCACAAAGACTGGAGCGAAGACTGGTGCTAATACTAGAAGCAAGAAAAATGCAAGGTTGATCTCTCGTATGGAGAGAAATAAATCTAAGCCTCCTGCCAAAACAGAGCCCATCGTGGTCAGCGAGGACTTTGATTCAAGCATTGAACATTTTCTCGCCGAAGAGGGTTTCTGTGACAAACCTCCCTATGATTTTGTTGAGAACTTGCCTCCTTGTCTGCAGGATAACCCTGATTTTCCTGGTATTAAACCATCTCATGAAACCCTCGGGGAATCGTCAAAACCCCCTTCTGTTCAGACTGTTGCACCACCCTGCGACCAATGTGGGCTGTGGTTAGAAAGATACTACTCGGATGTCCCTAAATTGCAATCCAAAATTCGCGATTTGGAAAACCAAGTGGCCACGCTCACTGATAAGAATTCAAAGGTGCAACCTTCCGATAAAAAGCAACGAACCACGGGTTCAGTCCTGTTCAAAAACGTCGAGTCTGCCACTGCAATTATCAATTCAAAATTGGCATGAGTCCCAGCAGCTGTAATGGTATAACTTTCACTCTTTTATATGGCGTGATCATAAGCTCTGTATACGTTGTTGACTTGCTCTGTCATGCATTTGTTTTGATTATCGATTTCTGGATTGGTTGTGATTAGATTTAGTTTGATTGACCATAATTTAATCTGAATATGTTGTTATTTGATATCTTTTCTATTGTTGAAATAAAAACGATATCTCTGTTCGATTTGGTTTGCGATATGATAGGCAAATCGGTTGGTTATGTTGATTATATTTTCTATGTTAAGACCAATTCGTGTATCATTTATCGAATGGATAACAATAGTAACTGTTACAATGTGAACTGTATTTCAATGGTAACAAATGTATCATTCGATTGAGATTACAGGAGCGGATTGATTGTATCAAATCTTACGATTTGTTTCCATAATTAAATTCAGTTATATACCTGGTGTGGTGACTCTGTCAAAACCCTGTCTGTCGGCTATGAGGTGATCAAACATGAACACTGTTGGGTCGATAGTCGTGGAGATGATTTTATCCGATTATATTGGAAGCAATTCATACATCGTGCTTTTAATTGAATGATATCAATCGACTGTTGTGATTATAATTAGTCAACTACAGTTACGAATTTACCTGTGAATTACTTGAAACGCAGCGAATGAGAACTGTGGTTGGATTATATGGATACAATGATGCATGAAATCGTAATGGTTTTCTATATTAGTAATAATATGGATCGTATGCTAATGATGGTTTGTATCTCATACGATTTGGTTTGTTATTGATGGCATTCTCGGAACAGTCTTGTTAAGATTTGATTTGATTTTAAGAACAATTGGAAAAACATAGCATTCCTATTTTGTATCAATTGTATCTCTACTCTATCCCGATTGTATTCTGTTCGGTTTTATTTGATTTAATTATTAGTAATATGATTATTGCAAGGTGATTGGATTGGATTTGATTTGATTTATATCTGGTCATTCTAGACCAGCTACAGAATCAAACGATTCTGTAGCTAAGTCTATAGAGTCAATTTTGTTATTATTTTCTGAATAAAACAATCTTCTAACTTGATTTTGGTGTCTATTCCAGGCAAATTCGAATTGGAAAAGGATATGAGGAGCAGTCAGAAGATATCTTAAGGATTTTAATTGCATTTTTAGTTACTTAGTTTAAGGAATTTTGGGATAATTCCCAGATTGTGTAAAACTGTTTACTATTATTCACAAGGATGTTTTACCTTGTGAAAGACCTATTTAAACCTATGATTTTGTAATAATCGATCATCCTCAGTTGGGGGAAAACAAGGATAGGTGATGCTAATTCAAACTGGAGCAGAATTGATGCGTTGTTATAGCTTTTGCTTCTCAATATATCGACACTTTGTTCCAAGTTTTGTATATCATTTTGTTTCTGGTTTAGTATTACTTTGCTATCTAAATCAAATTCGAGTGATATAATTTCTTATTGTTATACATACCTTGTTGTTTCCAATTTGATAAAAGACATAACAGTTACGGATTCAGTTTATGAATGATAGCTTTGTCTTCTTTATGAATTGAATTATCATATATAGATTTGCTACATAATAGGTTTCCTTTTTGTACGAATTTATAATCAGAAAATTGTTATGATTTCTTTTATGTCTTGTTTGTCCTGTATCACACTTCAAGAAGCAGCGGGACTGGTCGTTTACGAGAAGCATATGGATTAACTGGTGTGAGTTTCCCTCCTCCAATCAGCTTAGAAGCCATCATACGCAGGACAGACTTGGAGCGTTTCCAGGTCAATTAGTATCTAGTTTATTGCTTTCATTAAGTAGTTTAATATAGATATAATTTTGATTTGTTTTAATTTCAGTTAGTTTACTTTCTTATTCATAAAACATAAAATCAAAAAGAGTTACATTCGCTGTCTTGGAACAACAAACAAATTAGTTTCACAGGTTTATTTAAATCTGTAGATTGTATGTAATGTATATTTGTGAATAAACTGTAATTTCATTGATAATTAAATAGTTGATTTGACTTATTATAAGAATAGTTAGTAGTTTGTAGATTGAATAGTTAGCATAGTTTATAGTTTAGTATATTAGCTCCTTTAATTTGTTTTATTAGTTTCTAGTTTCCTTAATTTTAGTTTGATTTCTTTTATTTAGTTAGTTAGTTTGTTTTAGTTTATTTTATTAGTTTCTAGTTTCCTTAGTTTAGATTACTTAGCTGAGATCAACTTTCCTCTTTGGTTCCCTTAGGAGACCTTAGAGCGGCCAACGGAGTCGTTAAACTAGTCAGGGTGGTCCATTCCAAACGGCTTGGGTTATTTAGACAACCCCGGACCGGTTCCACTCTCTCAATTGACGGATGGACTGTTTCGCCCGTCAACAGAAGTTCAAATCAATAATATTTGTCAAATTAGACCATTATAATATAAAAGTGAAACGTGTTATACAATTCAATGACGTTTGATGATGGATAAGTTAAATTGCCTCTACCTGACTTGACGGGTTAAATTGCATAGTGATACACAATCCACTCGTCCATTCGTCAAAAGTCCACCCTTGAATGGTGCTGACTCCGTTCCGAGCATAGATGGAATTTGATGGGTACAATTTGTTGTTTATTAAATATGCTTAAAAAAATTTATAACCGTATTTTTTTTAAACTGATATAACTGGACTTATATTCATTGAAACCATGACATTACAGTTATTAAAATGTTGACAAACTTTTCAATTCTGAAATTTCAAACCTAAACACCATAGCACTTTAAGGTATAGATATTGAAAATGAGAATAAGGTCTTATTTTAATTATTAAATTGCAAAAATTAGTTACGGGCATTTAGTGGAATTGTACCCTTACGTGTTGGTCAACAAGAAAAACCAAAACGTCAAAAGTGTGTTTAAGGAAGACACGAAAACAGAGATATATTTATATTTTTGTCGAGGTGAAAATTTAATAAGAATCGGTGAATTTATATATGAGATATTAACTTTTGGAAACTTAATATTAAAATATATGTATAAATGGATTTTGCTGAAATTTCTATATATAAATGGATTCACTTTGTTGAAAAATCTTTGAGGTATTAACCATTCAAATTTGCAAATCCAACACTTTTTCACTAAAGTAAAATTAAGCAAACTTATATAACTAAGTTAAGAAACTTTGTAGACATCTTACAACTTGGATGCCATATTTATGTTAGATCTGCTAAGAAAACTGTTCTATGAATGACATTTTGGAATTGATTCTATTTCAGCATGATGGAAAACCCCTGAAGCACTCAGATTATACATAAATAATCACTCAAATTTAAAGATCTAACAATTTCTCGTTGAATTTCAACCAAATATCCACCAAAAATATAGTAAAACTTTTAGACTAAATAAAAAGCGTACCACAAACTTTGGTTATACCCACAACCACGTCACATCACTTTTAAAACAAATACATAGTGGTAATCTGTAACATCATATCACATCGTTTCCATATCCACAGCACAAGTTTACAACTTTTAAAACGTGAAATACATAGTGGTAATCTGTAACATCATATCACATCGTTTCCATATCCACAGCACAAGTTTACATAAGTGGTGGATGGAATTGTTCTCTGGAGATGCTTGTTTCTCTGAGTAAGCTAACTCGGGAGCAAACAGACGAGTTTTTCACGTAAAAAAAAAGGCTTGAATCCGGTCAGATTTACAGGGATAGCCTAAATTTTGTATGGATCAAAGTTTCATGCATTTCAGAACCTTACTCGAAGAGTTTTTCCTCATTTTAAACCAACCCAGATGTTCACAAAATCGACCAAAATTCTCAATTAACCAAAATTTTAAAACCACACCGCCAAAATACCTGTCAAAAATTAACCCTGGAGAGAAAATTACTATCAAATTAACCCACTCCCTGTTTCTCATGTCAGTGCTGAATTCCTATTGCAAAAGCCCACATGACGCGTTATCATAAGCGCGTCGAGTTCATATTTAAATGGGCATTCTGGCTTACAATTTCTACTAATCTAATCTGCCTGCCTCTGGTTATTATTTCTGTCTACCAATCCACCCATTATCCATATTATACCAATACTAATGGAAAACCGAACAACAGCCCCCCATCCCAATTCGGTTGGTTCTTCATCCTCCACGCCCTCCTGTTCATCATCGACATCTTATTCCCGTTACTACGATGTGTTTATAAACCATCGTGGTCCGGATGTTAAGGACACATTCGCTAGCTATCTCTACAGACGCCTTATTTCCAATGGACTTAGTGTCTTTCTGGACAGGGAGGTCTTGGAGGAAGGACTCAATATTACTTCCCAAATAATAGACGCTATTCGAGTGGCCTCTGTCCATGTTGCCATATTCTCTCCAACTTATGCAGAGTCGCAATTGTGCCTGGACGAGCTTGTCCTCATGGTCATCTCCGGGGCTATAATTCTTCCCGTCTTTTACAAAGTGGAGCCTTCTATGGTCCGCTGGACGGCTGGAGCGTACGGTGAAGCCCTGCATAGACTGCAAGCGAAGAAAATGCTGGACATTAAAACTGGTTTAGAGAAGCCACGCTACGACTCTGACACCATTCAAAATTGGAGAAACGCACTTTTTCATGTTGCGGATAAAAGCCGGTTCGTGCTGCATGGGTAAGCTGCAAATCTACTGTACCTTCAATTCCTTATTATTTTTTCAGTTTGTTGAATTGATATCAGGTGTAGCCATTTCTCACTGCTTATTTTATTCTCAATAAATAAATATTATTCAGGGACGAGGGTGAGCTCTTGGATAAGGTGGTGCAGTGCGTTTTTAAAAACGTTCCAAAACCACTGTTGGATATGCCAAGATATCCAACTGGTTTGGACCTCAAATTGCAAGAATTTGAAACGACAGTGCTCTCCAAGCAGCAGGAGACGGAGCGCGTAGAAGCTAAAGTCGTAGGGGTTGTGGGTATTGGCGGAGTAGGAAAAACTACTTTCGGCAAAGAATTCTTCAACCGTGAGAGTTCATGTTACACGGCATCTTCCTTTTTATCTGATGTGAGAGAAGATGCAGCGAGAAGGTCTCTACATCATTTGCAGAGCAAGCTCATCAAGGACTTGACACATAAAGACATCATAATTGGTCCTCATGAAGGTATTGGGATACTTAGAAAACATCTTTTATCATGTCATGTTCTTATCATTTTAGATGATGTAGATCATGTCTCTCAACTGAAGCGTTTTTACCAATTAAGAATATCCTTAGCCGGGATAGCTTGATTTTGGTTACTTCTCGTGACAAGCATGTCCTGAAGAGTTCAGGAGTGTTAGAGGCTTCAATTTATAATCTAGAGGGGCTGAATACACTACACTCCAAAGAGCTCTTCTGCTCGTATGCCTTCAATAAGCCACTTCCACCACCAGAATTTGAAGAACTGGCAGATCTATTTGTAACGGCGTGCGATGGATTGCCGTTATCATTGAAAGTATTCGGGGGGCTTGTTTGTGGAGGAAATGATAAACATTACTGGGAGGAGCTATTGGATCGACTTCGCGAGACACTACCTGTGGAGATATTGAACAGACTCAGAATCAGTTATGACTCACTCCATGAGGAGGATCAGCGAATATTCTTAGATATTGCTTGCTGTTTCATAGGGGAAGAGAGAGATAAGGCAATAAAAATATGGGGTGCCGTGGGGCTTCAAAATCTAGAAAACAAGTGTATGTTGCAGGTGGACCGTGCAAATAAAATAAAAATGCATGATCACATTAGAGATTTAGGAAGAAATATTGCCCATGAAGAATCGATGCCCCGCCGTCTTTGGCATTACACGAGCAACACCATTGATGATTGGTTGGAGCAATCGTCATTTGTAAGTGCTTTAATCATTTAAACCTTTGTCACCTTTGTCTTTGGCTTTAAAGATGAATCTTTAGTCTCTTTGAGATTCAAGAAGATTCAAGAGAAAGATAGATCTGTGTAATGTCTAATTTTCATCAATGAACAGGTAACAACTGAAGTTCGAGGAATCAAGACGATCGATCACTCATATATGTATGGGCACATCCCGATGAATTCTGAAATGTCACGCTACAAAAGGAAGAGAAGTGATGAGGTGTTAAATAATTCCGGTCGTGGTTGTATTTTGAATTTGCTACTCGTTGCAACTGAAGATGGTTATTTAGAACGCATATTGAGGAGGGTGCGCTCTCCAAATCTTATATGGCTCCGCTGGTATAAGTGTCCATATTCTTGCCTGCCTTTCTGGATTCCGATGGAAAATTTGAAAGTTTTAGAAGTTGCCGGGTAGAAATTGAAAATATTGTGAAAACGTCAATCTCAGGTGTGTTTACTGTTCTTTTCTGGTTTTATTTCATTTGTAGACGAAAATCATCATATACGTCTTTCTGATAGCTCAAACGTGAACCTTGCAGGCCCCTCTCGCGTTGCGAGAGCTAAATATCATCTCGCCGGTCCTTTCAGGCTTTCCGAAGTCCATAGGGCAGCTGAAGCACCTCGAGAAGATTGTCATACATGCTCCAAATTTCTCAAGCATCTCACTTGAAATTTTGCCAGAAGAATTCTGTGACCTGCGCTGCTTGAAATACTTAGAGTTAAGAAAGTGTGAAAGAATGATGTTGCTGCCTGATTCGTTTGGAAAACTAACAAATCTCGAGCACATCGATTTGACGCTTGCTTCCAGTTTGCGGATGCTTCCAGATACTTTTGGGCATTTAAGTCTACTCAAACATCTATGTTTGTGGGGTTGCTCCAATTTGACCATCTGTAACGGAACATTTGGAAATATTACCACACTGGAATATTTAGATCTTTCATCATGTGAGAAGGTGAAAGAATTGCCTTCCCAAGTCGCACATCAACGGCAATTGGGAGAATTATTATTATAGGGAACGGGCTTGAAAGAATTGCCGGAAGGTTTTGGGGAACTCTGCAATTTGAAATATACGACGTTTGGAGGGGATTCGTTGGAAGCGCTGCCACTTTGGTTTGGTTACCTCGAGCTTGAATGATTTGTCCGTCTCCTCGTCGCCGAGACTGACACGCTTGCCCAATTCCTTTGGATCATTGACTCGGTTGAGAAAGTTGAAATTATGGAAATGTGGGATAGAATACTTACCACAAGATTTTGCTATGCTGAAGTCTCTTGAGAGTTTAGTTGTATTTGATTGTCCGTTGCGGGAACTTCCATGGAAAAGGGTTGAAGGAGAAAGAGACTTGAATAAATTGTTGTCAACCGATGACAAATGCATGTTTGGTCTTAGGGAGTTATGGATGACACAGACAAAAATATCCGAGGCAGGCTTTCCTGTGGGTGTTTGCTCGAATCTTCAAACTCTGATCTTTAGTTTTTGTTCGGAATTGAGACAAATAAGTGGGGTTTGTGGTTTGGCAAAACTCCAATTTCTCCACTTCGTACGATGTAACAAAGTAAAAGAATTGTCCAGTTTTGAACACTTGATATCGTTGGAGGAGTTGTTGGTTTTAAAGTGCGACGAGATGAAGAGCATAGAAGGGTTGGGGCAGCTCACAAAGCTTCGACTACTATGTGTTAGTCAATGCCCTAAGATACAAGAACTTGGTGTGGAACATGTGATGTCAGTGAAACTTCCTAGTGTGGAATTTATTATGTCGTTGAAAAGGCTTTATGTTAATGGATGTCCCAAACTAAAGTGGGTTGTAGGAGTAATCGAGCAAGTGCAACAACAAATTGAGGAAATATTCATTATTGAAAGAAAATATGATATGATTTCACAGAGAAGCTATTCCTTGGTTAATGACAAGACAATCAAGATGTTCCATCGAGAACTAATGATGTTTTTTAATTTTTTGAATTTAACTTGATTGTAAATGTGGGTAAATACAATTACAAAGTCAATCTTGACTTTGTTGCCCATACAAATTTATAATAAGATAAAGAATGATAAATTTAATTGAAAGAATTCTCTAAAGCTTAATAGTTAACTCTTTCTATATAAACACAATGCGTACGTTAAGTGTCAACTCCTTGTTGATCATGGAAGAATTTACACATCTCCCTCATATTGAACAACACACCAAGTGTCTTAACCATAATTTTTTTTTTACTTTCAATTGTTATATATAGAGAGGGATGATATTTAAGAAATTTTAATTAATATGGACATTGAAATATTTTATTTATGGCTTACATTGAAACATTTTTTTTTGTTATTAATATATTTTAGATGCCTCAACTCCATATTAACTATTGAAGGAATTACCCATCTCCCTCATACTTTGTTGTACCACCTTTAAGGGAAATGAAATATTATTTTTGTTATTAATGTTTTTTTGGATGTCACATGTCAAATTCATGTTGAGCACCAAAGGAATTACACATCTCCCTCTTACTAGGCTAAAGCATCTAGAAGAGTAGATGACCCATAGTCCCTTGCTAAGTCACAAGTTATTGGTATATCAAACCTAAGTCACAAGTTATTGGTATATCAAACCTACTAGTTACAGAGTCCCATGGTTAAAAAAATTTATAAACATAAATAATTAAATAAATCTTAAGTAGTTTTAATTTTTTGAATAGATTAACTTTTAAGGTCAAAACATTTTTTATAAATTAGTTTGAATAAATCCATTACTCATCCTTTCCTTAATTGTTTTTCAATTAAAAAAAAGTTTTTACCTCAAGGGACTTATCCCTCTAGACACATGTAGAGTTAAGATGTGTGTACAAAGTTAACATGAATTTATGTTGATTCTTTATATAGAGAGGAAGATGTCATGTGTCAACTCCTTCATTGTGAGCATCACACTAATGAAATGTTTTAACCATGAGAATTTTTTTACTTTCAA
>CBVK0100069455.1:0-14875 GCA_900067695.1 Picea abies
AGCTTCTATTAGGTCTTCTTACATCCACCTTATTCTATTTTATTGAAAGGTCTTATTAATATTGACCTTTATTACATCCTAATACATTGATCTACCTATGTGCAGGTTAGGACCTTAACAAAAACCATAAGCATCACAACCAAATAATTTCACATTTGAGTAATTACCAGATGGAATGTTCATACCTCTTCTTAAATCTTCTATTCTTTTGCAACCGATGGTGACCGAGTTACCAGGTAGCACAATCTCTTATGTCCACAACTATTGCTGCAACTTGGCATTACTGAACATGCTTGTTCGATCCCAACTTCCTTGCAATACTTTCCAAGTTCCATGGATATGAACTTACATTCATCATATATTCTCAAACACTTGATTGACCTACCAATACATCAACCTTTCTACAGACCCACCTTTCTAAACTGGACACACTGCTCCACCTCGAACTTTGCATTCAAATAAATTTGACCAGATCTGGCCAAACCAACCAAGTAAGCCTTCACCACTTACCTCCAGGCCCATTTACAATGGATTTCACCAAATCCTTTTATAGGCTTCATTACATGCAATCCATGGACACAATACCACGGGATACCCAAAACACATGGACCCGAAAAACCACCTTCTTTGACCTAAAAACAGATTTAACTCTTTCACCCAGTCAAGGTTAACCCAACATACATGCCCCCCCACATATTCAATCTACCTAAATATACATCTATACTTTTCATAGGTGACCTGATATGCCAGAGGTACACATGCCTATCCAAGTCTTACAGACATATGCCCATTTACATGCAATCAATAATTTATACAACTCCAAAGTAAGTACAATTTTTTATTACTATTATTGTTTCACGGTGACTCAACCATCACCGCCCTGCACCTTCTATGTGAACATAGGTGGAGAGACACAACAGATAGACAAAACTTCATCAACCATACCTGTAGCTGAATTTGCTTCTTCTGTAGAGTCCTCTTTGGATGCTTGTTGTCTTTTCCAACAATCCTTCTTGAGATGCCTAGATTTTCCACAAAACCAACATTTTCCCTTACCCTTATTGTATTTTGAATTAGACCTGGTTGTACCTTTCATAACCCTGTTGGGCATGAGTACTCCTCTTCCACCTCTGCCATCGTCCTCCCTCCACGAAGCTCTTCTTCTCCGCTAAAAACTGGTGGCTCTAAATTACAAAAGGGGAAGTAGAATATGCCAATTAAATGAAAGGTTATTTATTTTGGAAGGATATTATCCCTGTAAATTTCCATTAATGAAGTCTTTTATGATGTACAAGACGACTACAGATCACTCAAATTTATGGTGAGTTCCATTTTTTCCAGGATCTAATTGGAGTAGGCTAACTCGGAAGCCAACAGACCCATTTTTCAGGCCAAAAAATGGGCCTGAATCAGGCTAGATTTTCAGGGGTAACCTGAGTTTCTCACAATCAAAGTTCCATGAGAATTTCAGAACCTTACCCCAAAGATTTTGCCCCATTAAATCTACCACAAACTGATGTTTCTTAACAATGAGATTTTGGAACGATATCCACATGTCAATCAGGCCAGAAATATCATTAGTTTCTTTCAAATATCATTGTTTAAAAAAGTGAATTAGAATTTTTTGTCAAATTTTCACACATGTTTCTCGAGACAATACACAGTTGAAATATGGTGGTGATATCGTGGCAGAAAGTATGAGTTTAAATATTTTTTATTTTTTTATTTTGTGCAATCATCTTCAAAATCATATAATTGTTGGTGAAATCCCAATTTTCTTTTAAATAAATAAATGGATGCAACTCTTTAAGAACTTATGGGACACTCAAATTGTACAAATTCAACCACTTAAATATGTATTTCCAACAATTTTTTACTGGATTTCAGAGAAACTTGGTGGGAAAAAATACCCCAAGAAAATAAAAAACTTATAAGTTTGGACTATGCTGCAGTCAAAGTTATTTTCCAAACACATTACCAATGATTAGTGGTGTATCTTATTTTCCCTGTCATGTCCATTGGATACTGCACTATCTACCATGTTGGAATAATGTTTACAATAGAATTGGTTTGGATTTGAGTTTGTTACAGATAGTTGAGAGATTATCTCAACTATCTAGATTGTGTAGTTAAGATAACTATCTATCTTAAGCTACTTGTAATTGTATTTATATTGTGATTATAAGTAATGAAAAATAGTTTTTGGGGTGTATCTTGATTTGCAAATTGGTATAAGAACTGAGTGCTCTGGGCTTATCTCCCTTACGGGAGAGCCCATGAAAATTAAAGTAGAATAGTTTGATGTGTGAGTTTTGAATGTTTGTTTGAGTGTGAGAAGGATTCACAATCCATCTATTTGTGTTAGTTGTCCATTGTCCAGTGAGAAAGGAGGCGCCACCATTCCAAGATTAAAACAACCACAACTGTTGGTTTGTCCATGAGAGTGTGTTGTTGGAAATCAAATTTGAATCACTAAAGTGTGTAGATCCACTGAAAGCATCCTATCTACGTCTAGCCTGGACTGTGGTATCTATTTCTTTCTCAGAGGAATGAGCATTTTTTTCATACAAATACTTTTACGTGAAATTGATTTGAAATAACAGCGCTTTATTCAATGAATGCCCAAATAAAATAACTTCAGGTGGAAATTGATGTATAGAAACTTGAGAATATGAATAATGAAAGACCTTTCTGGGATCAACGATTGCAAGGAGACCAGTGTGGATCCTTGCCTATGTGTTTTATTTGATATTTTTGTTATATGAATGGTGGTGGTGACAGAATTAATGGACATTCAAAGCATTGTTCCCGGGGAGTCCATCAGAAGCAAAGACAGGCAGCTATAGTAATAGTTATATTAATTATTTTGAATGTATTTTGTTTGTAAAAATTATATTATCCAGAACCAATAATTGTATAGAATAACATAGATAATTGTACAAAATAACATAGTTCAAATCAGTTGTTCTTGATGTACTTCAGTGCCACAAGAACATATTATCAGTTTGGTTATGCATAGTCTGTTATATGTTGGAGACTCTTGCTGTACTTCGGTGCTTCAAGATCATTAGTTACATGGTATATTGTTGTAGATGTGTTTAAAAAGGTCAGTTGTATGATTGATTGCTGAAAATATCCAGTAATCATATCACCGTCCTATATAACTGGCAAAATTTGCTTTTCGGGGGAATTTCACAGATGGTAGTGTATCCATAGGATAATTCAGTATCGAGATTGTCCTTCAGGAGGTCGAGAAGCATTGTTATCTTAAATGAGTTGAAAGGGAAGCTCGAAGTTGTGGAGATGAAAGAGATTTCAAGTGGATAGGAGTGTTGATGAAGACCATATCAAGACAAATATCTATGTCGAAATTTGAGTATTGTAATTATGATATAACATTTGTAATGTAAGCATTACGGGAGGGTGTTGGAATAATGCTTACAATATAATTGGTTTGGATTTGAGTAATCTCTCAACTATCTAGATTGTGTAGTTAAGATAACTATCTTAAACTACTTATAATTGTATTTATATTGTGATTATATCTAATGCAAAATAGTTTTTGATGTGTATCTTGATTTGCAAATTACCATCCAATGGACAAGATGACTAAAACACACTACCAATAATTAGTAAGTAATGTTAAACCAATCCATATATATTTGTATTACTACATTTACTCATACTAATTACTTATATATATATATATATATATATAATTATTGTTGATATTCTTTTTATTACGAAAATTAAAATGTCTTATCTATATATTATGCTCTTATAAAAATTTAAAATTTATATTATTTTGTTATAAAAATTTAAATATTTTATTGCAAATTTTCATTAATGATTTAATATATCTTAATGATGGAATTTTTTTTATTCATACTAATTATATGCATAATTTATTTTTATTTTTAAAATAATTTTGTTATTGATATTTTTTTTTTAATTATGAAAATCAAAATGTTTACTTTATATTTTTAATTCTCTTATTATAAAAATTTATAATTTATTTTATTTTAAAAATATTTTTGTTATTGATATTCTTTTTATTATGAAAATCAAAATGTTTACTTTTTATTTTTAATTCTCTTATTATAAAAATTTAGATATTTTATATGATTTTTTTATTAATGGTAAGTGTAATATAATTTTTTATAAAAATTTAGATATTTTATAGAAATTTTTTATTAATGATAAGTATAATATACTTTTATAAGAAAAAGGCAGAATTTGAAAAGTCGTCTTCCTACATTTAAGGAGAGATAGGACAAGTGTAAGTGATGATGAAGAGGAGGGTCATTGCCCATAAATGAAAATAAACAATTAAAAAAAAGTTTACAAGTGAGAGCTAGGGTTGTTGGTGCACGACACTTCGCGTATAGGGGTCTACTAGCTGTAAACAATGGGGTGTGCTGTAAATGGAGTGACGCAATTAGTTTAGTCAAGTCCTCAAAGCTTACATCTCCTCGTTGTGTCTCCTACTCGAATTTGAAATTAGCGAACACAATTGTGGAGGACATGGTCGTGGAAGTTGTGAAGTCTCTCGGCATGAAGATGAAACCAACATCCACTACTAGTGTTATTGTTTGGATTTATTGGTGTTAAAAGCCATGTTCAGATTCTTAATTTCCTTTTTCTTTGTTTCATAAATCATAAATATTGCATGTTGTTGTATTCTTACAGTTTTTATATTCATGATGGAGCTTTGTATAGTCTAGTATCGATAATCGATCATATGCTAAATATCTTGACAAAATTAGTGAGATTGTTTATTGTATTATTATTCATTGTTTTGAGAATAAAAGTAATAGTAGTAATTATTGACAATGTCACAAGTGTAAATTAAAGTTTTTAAAACCTTAAATTAACATATTAATCATATCATATGGATATTGGTGGTCACCCACCTATTCCAACTGGTTCCTTTTGACAATTGTTAGTTCAGCACGTTCTTCTGTAATTCTTTGTAATTGTGAGTTCTACACTTTCGGGGCTGTCTAAATCCCTACACAACTTCTAGGTGGAGATTGGTGGCCGCCCACTTAATCCAACTGGTTTATTTTGGAATTTTTCATGTCTGTACATCTTTTTGTACTTCTAGGGCCATTTTGGGGCCCTAAACGGTGTTTTTTTGGCTTTCCATATTCAAAATATAGACAGAGTAAAAGTTTGATGACATAATGCATAGTTCTCAAAAAGACCTTTCCAACGGGCTATCACGTGCCTAAATTAGAGGTCGTATGCAAAAGTTACGACCCCAGGAAGTTGAGGTACCAACTTACCCATTGAGGCCCACATAAATTTTGTCGTTTCATCTCCTAGGGTTAGGTTTTTGGATGCCTAGGTTTTTGGCAGTCATGAGTAATGTTAAAAAAGGCCTCTGGAGCCTCATTGTAATCATTTTGCTCAGATGGATGTGCGTAGCAGCCACATCTCTTCTCAGAGATAGCTACCACCATTCGAGCAAGTTGTTTTTAGTTGTGCAATTTTACAATTTTAGCTTATTTTATTTCTTCAATAGAAGTTATTGTTCACTGGATATCTTTTGTTGTTCTATGTATCTTTGTGTTATTTTATTCAGTCTGTTATTCCTTTCATTTTGCTCATAAATCTGGATCAGTGGTATCAGAGTGGTCTGCTCTTCATTTATTTTTCTTCATGCATATCCCCAACAAGATCTGGGTACAAGAAGTTGGGACTCGAACCAGTCGAGCCTTTGCAAGATCGGCCATGCTGAGCCTGACAAAAACCCATGGGGGATGAGAAGAAAGATGATGGAACATGAGATCCTTTTAAAATGTTGCTCGAGGAAGCTCTTGCACGACAAAGGAACGAAATGATAGACAACTTTACACAAATCATTTGGTGGCTTCCCACAGGAGATGCATCTTCATCAAGTGGCCATGCAACCCCCTTCAAGGTACAAGTAAATTTTGATATTCCATTATTTGAAGGACTGATAGATGCGGATGTTGTATAAAAATGGTTGAATCTGCTCGAAGGGTATTTTTCGGTCCAAAATTTTTCCGATAGGGAAAAGATTACGTTTTCACTCCTCAAGGTCGTTCCCCATGTTAAGGACTGGTGGGATACTTACTCTGAGAAAAGGGCCATAGAGGAATCTGCGGTATTTTTTGTTGCCCCCACATGGGATTCCTTCAGGGATGCCATTAAAGAACAATGCTACCCTGTTGGAAGCTATGAGGACCAGTACACAAGATGGACCACACTGCGTGAGGAAAGCGATCAGACTGTACTAGATTTCACAAATATTTTCCATACCCTGAACACCAAATTGGGTATCAAAGACTCTGAACGAAATCTGGTGTTCAAATACTGCAGTTGTCTGCATAGATACATTCAAACAGAAATGGATTTTCTCGACATCGCATCATTAGGTGTGTCTTATAGATATGCTATCAAGATCGAGCATAAATTTAAGCAAAAGAGGCGAGAGTTTGGATCTGCAAACTCCTCACAGCCGAAGGAGGGAAAAGGAAGCCCCAACCCACAAAACAAGGGATAGAGAAAAGATGGCCGCTCTCAGGACAACCAGTCCAAGCCGCAACCCAAGAAGGGTAATGAGAAGTCGAAGGACACGAGAAAATGGTGTGAATACCATAAAATCCCTTGGCACAACACCGAAGAATGTCGCTCCAAGCAGTCACTGATGGCCAACATGAAAGCTTTCGAGTCAGAGGCAGATTCTGACTCTGAATCAAATCCAGAAAGCGGGAAGCGGATCATCGATGTCGAACCTAGTTCCACTATCACTACCACCAAATTCCAACCAAGTGAACTAGAAGAACCAGAGGAAGGGGAACACCTCTTTCACTGATAGATGTGGGTAAAGGGGACTCCGCTACATTTCATTGTCGATAGCGGCAGTTAGAAGAACCTGATTTCAGGAGAGGTCGTCAAGCGGCTGGACCTGTCGATAACGCCGCACCCGCAGCCCTACACTATCGATTGGCTTCACTAAGGATGAGAACTCCACGTCAGACAACAATGTCGTATGCCCTACAACATCAAGCCCTTCAAAGACAAGGTATTGTGTGATATTGCTCCCCTTGAAGTTTGTGATGTTCTTTTAGGCCAGCCATATTTGTGGAAGCGACATGTTCTGTATGAGTCTAGACCCCACAGTATTATTATTACTTTGGGTAGGTAATTGTACAGGATACCAGAGGTAGCGTCGCCTACCATTATTTCTTTAATCTCTGCTAAGAAATGCAGTAAGGTAATTTCACAGACCGGGAAGTTCATCTTCTTTGTGATCCATGCTCGCAGTAAGCAGAAGGGCGTCGCCACATCTGTGACCTCTACACAAAGCCTCTCTTTGTAGTTGAAGCAAGTGGATGGTATTGTGGAAGAGCATAGAGACATCTTCTCCTCACCCTCCAGGGTACCGACGCACTACCAAGTCAAGCATTCAATTGATATAACCATCGGTGCACCACTGCCTAATGGACCAGTATATCATCACTCGTTGATGGAAAATAACAAAATCAAGTGATAGATCCAAGATTTTCTTCAAAAGGGGCACATCTGACCCATCTCATCCCCTTGTGGAAGCCCAATTGTGATGGTGCAGAAGAAAGACGGGACCTGGCGGCTCTACATTGATTACGGGGCATTAAACAAAATCACAGTCCAAACCAGGTACTCAATTCCCTGAAGTTATGACCTTCTTGACCAACTCAAAGGAGCAAATTTCTTCAGGAAGATTGACCTAAAGTCTGGCTACCACCAGGTTCCCATCAAACCAACTAATGTATGGAAGAAAAATTTCAAATCTTAAAAAGGTCTTTTTGAATAGTTGGTCATGCCCTTTGGCTTAACAAATGCACCAGAAACTTTCATGAGATTGATGGATGATGTATTGATACCCTTCACCATCTCTTTTGTGGTGGTATATCTGGATGACATCCTCATCTTCAACGAAACTTGGGAGGAGCACATGCAACATATTCATCAGGTTTTGGGCACTCTAGGGAAACACAAGCTATATGCCAACTTGGAAAAATGATCCTTTGGCATGAACAGGGTCCAATACTTGGGCTATATTGTTGATGAGCATGGGGTACATGTGGACCCAGCTAAGATCCAAGTCATTCATGACTGGCCAGCCCCGACCACACTAACCGAGCTTCGGAGCTTCTTGGGACTTGCCAACTTCTACTACAAGTTCGTGTTGGGATTCTCCCATATTGTATGGGACCTCAGCCAAGTAACCAATGGGTTGTGGCAAGGAAAAGTTCGCATGGGGACAAGCACAACAAAAAGATTTTGATGATCTGAAGTATCGCTTGTGCTCGGCTCCAACACTCTTCTTACCTGATCTGCAACAACTGTTTGAGATTGAGACTGATGCCTCTGACTATGTTGTAGGTGCAGTTCTCACTCAACATGGTCATCTAGTAGCATACCATAGTGAGACACTCTCAGATACTGTCTGGAAATACCCCACCTATGACAAAGAAATGTATTCCATTTTGCAAGCCTATCGTCAATGGAAACATTACATTCTGGGAAAGGAGACAATCATTCACATTGATCACAAGCCTTTTCAGTTCATAAAGACACATGGGAAGTTGCAAAACGACCTCCATCAAAAGTGTTCCACATACCTACAACAGTTCCATGTCAACATCAAATATAAAACAAGGATCACAAATCGTGTCGTTGACTGCCCCAATCTCCCTCCTATTGTTGTGCTCACCACAATGCTCCATTCATGTGGGCATGAGGCATCTAAGTGGCCCAACTTTATCAACATGACCCTGACTTCTCCACCACTTATCAGATCTTGGGTACATGAGTGAATGTCACCGATTTTCACATACAAGATGGAATGTTATGTCATCTGGGCCACCTCTGTGTTCCCACAAGCGAGCGTGCAAATATGATTTGGGAGGCTCACTACAGTCGGATGGCAGGACATTTTGGCATGGAGAAAACTGTGGTCGTTCTATAGAAACATTTTTATTGGCCAAAACTTTGACAAGACATCAACAAGTATATCATATCTTGCACTGCCTGTGCCATTGCCAAGCCATCCATCAAGAAGCAAGGCTTATACACCCCTCTTCCTACTCCCGAGAGGCCTTGGGAATCCATCTCTATGGATTACATGTCTGGCATTATGTCCACCAAAAACAACAATGATTGTGTATTTGTGGTGGTTTATCGGTTTTCGAAGATGGCCATTATCACATCCTGCAATAAGAGCATCACAATGACAGATACTGCCAATCTCTTCTTTGAATGGGTGTGGGTCCATTTTTGGATACCACATG
This sequence comes from Picea abies, assembly GCA_900067695.1. Taxonomy (NCBI): domain Eukaryota; kingdom Viridiplantae; phylum Streptophyta; class Pinopsida; order Pinales; family Pinaceae; genus Picea; species Picea abies. The sequence continues at coordinate 9,306 of CBVK0100069455.1, forward strand.
CCATCACCTCATATCGGGACAACATGTTCCTTAGCACATTTTTGTTGAGTCTCTGGTCACTGTTAGACACCAAGCTCACTAAATCCACTACTTTCCACCCCCAAACCGATGGTCGGACAGAGGTCATCAATCAGATTATTGTGCACATCCTGCGAATGTAGAACTCTAAGAATACACGTACATGGGATGAGAGTCTTCCCTATGTTAAACATAGTTGCAACAGGCTCTCCATAGCTCCACCGATGATATCCCATTTCAGGTGGGGTTGGGATTCCAACCCTTGGGTCCCATTGATGTTGCACTACCTTTTGAAACCACACAGGAAGAATCTTCCCATGTTTAGTCTGAGGAGGACAAAGTCGCTAGATTCATTGAGTAGATTCAGCACATCCACCAACAGGGCCATGAGATTTTTCATAAATCCAATGCTAAGTACAAACAACGCCATGATCAACACCAGGTATCGCACCAGTTTTAGGTGGGAGACAATGTCTGGTTACATTTGCAGAAATAGCGCCTTACAGGGCCCCATCGAAAGCTCTGCCCACTTCGCTATGGGCCTTACACTATCACCAAGGCTATGGGTAGCAATGCTTTTGAGATCAACACTCCACCCTTCCTTGGCTTTCACCTAGTGTTCAATGTGGACCTCCTTTGGCCATATTTTCCACCATTATTGGACACCTTAGAGATTGAAAAACAGTTGACACCAATAGATCTAAACCCTGAATGCATGGAATATGCATCCACTGATGAGATAGTGGACACATGGGACAAGGGCACTCGCCAGCAGAGGATCCAACTTTATCAGGTTGTCAAGTCAGGGCAACTCCTACACCAAGGCAAGTGGCTCACCCGGAGAAAAATTCAGCAGAAGTTTCCTCACTTGATGGGGGCACTCAACGCAATGGAGACCATTGCTTCCTAACGGGGGAGGAATGATCCATGTGGATATTGGTGGCCACCCAAATATTCCAACTGGCTCCTCTTGGCAATTGTTAGTTCAACAAGTTCTTCTGTAATTCTTTGTAATTGTGGGTTCTACACTTTCGAGTTTGTGTAAAGCCCTACACAGCTTCAAGGTGGATATTGGTGGCCTCCCCCCTAATCCAACTGGCTTATTTTGGAAGTTTTCATGACAGTACATCTTTTTGTACTTCTAGGGTTGTTTTGGGGCCTTGATCAATGTTTTTTTGGCTTTCCACTGTCAAACTATAGACAAAGTCAAAGTTTGATAGTATAATATGTAGTTATCGAAAAGATCTTTCCAACGGGCTATCACGCACCTAAAATAGAGGTCGTATGCAAAAGTTACGACCCCAGGAAGATGAGGTACCAACTTACCCATCGGGGCCCACATAACTTTTGGCGTTTCATCTCCTAGGGTTAGGTTTTTGGATGTCTAGGGTTTTGGAATTCATGAGTAATTTTAAAAAGGCCCATGGAGCCTCATTGTAATCACTATTCTAAAACAGATGCACGTAGCAGCCACATCTCTTCTCGGAGATAGCTACCACCATTCGAGCAAGTTGTTTTTAGTTCTGCAGTTTTACAGTTTCAACCTATTTTATTTATTCAATAGAAGTTATTGTTCACTGGATATCTTTTTTTGTTCTTTGAATCTCTATTTTATTGTATTTAGCATGTTATTCCTTTTGTTCCGCTCATAAATCTGAATCAGTGGTATCAGAGCAGTCTGCTCTTCATTTATTTTTCTTCGTGCATATCCCGACAAAATCTGGGTACAAGAAGTTGGGACTCGAACCAGTCGAGCCTTTGCAAGATCGGCCACGCCGAGCCCGACAACAACCCATGGGGGATGAGAAGAAATATGATGGAGCAGTAGATCCTTTTAAAATGTTGCTCGAGGAAGCCCTTGCACAACAAAGGAACGAAATGATGGACAACTTTACACAGATCCTTCAACGGTTGCCCACAGGAGACACATCTTCATCAAGCGGCCATGCAACCCCCTTCAAGGTACAAGTAAATTTTTATATTCCATTATTTTAAGGACTGATAGAAGTGGATGTTGTAGATAAATGGATGAATCTGCTCGAAGGGAATTTTTCGGTCCACAAGTTTTCCAACAAGGAAAATATTACTTTTGCACTCCTCAAGGTCGTTCCCCATGTTAAGGACTGGTGGGATACTTACTATAAGAAAAGGGCCATAACGAAATTTTCAATATTTGCGCTCGCCCCCACATGGGATTCCTTTAGGGATGTCATTAAAGAAGAATACTATCCTATTGGAAGATACGAGGACCAATACACAAGATGGACTACGCTGCGTCAAGAAAGGGACTAGATAGTACCATATTTCACTAATATTTTCCATACCCTGCGCACCAAATTGGGTATCAAAGACTTTGAATGACATCTGGTGCTCAAATATCGTGGTTTTCTGCACAGATATATTCAAATATAAATGGAGTTTCTAGACATCGCATCATTAGGTGTGGCTTATAGATATGTTGTCTAGATCGAGCAAAAATTTAAGCAGAAGAGGCGAGAGTTTGGATCTGCAAACTCCTCATAGCCATAGCAGGGCAAAGACAGCCCCAACCCACAAAAAAAGGGATAGAGCAAAGATGGTTTCTCTCAGGACAACTAGTCTAAGCCACAACCCAAGAAGGGTAATGAGAATTCGAAGAAGGAAACAAGAAAATGGTGTGAATACCATAAAATCCCTTGGCACAACATCGAAGAATGTCGCTCCAAGCAGTCACTAGTGGCCAAGCTGAAAGCTTCCGAGTCAGAGGTAGATTCTGACTCTGATTCAAATCTAGAAAGTTGGAAGCAGATCATCGATGTTGAACCCAGTGTCACTATTGCTACCACTAAAGTCCAACCAAGAAAACCAAAGGAAGGGGAATGCCTATTTCACTCACAGATGTGGGTAAAGGGGACTCCATTGCATTTCATTGTCGATAGCGATAGTCAGAAGAACCTGATTTCAGAAGAGGTCGTCAAGCGGCTGGACCTATCAATAACATTGCACCTGCAGCCCTACACCATCGGTTGGATTTACTAAGGATGAGATCTTTGCATCAACCAACAGTTTCGTCTGCCCTACAACATAAATCTCTTCAAAGATGAGTTATTGTGTGATATTTCTCCCCTTGGAGTTTGTGATGTTCTTTTAGGCCAACCATATTTGTGGAAGTGACATGTTTTGTATGAGTCTAGACCCCGCATTGTTATTATTACTTTGGGTAGATAATTGTACAGGATACCAGAGGTAGCACTACCTACCATTATTTCTTTAATCTCTGCTAAGCAATGTATTAAGGTCATTTCAAAGACCAGGAAGTTCATCTTCTTTGTGATCCGTGCTCGCAGTAAGCAGAAGGTCGTCGCCACATCCATGACCTCTACAAAAATCCTCTTTGTTCAAGAAAAGCAAGTGGATGGGATCATGGAAGAGTTCATAGACATCTTCTCCTCACCCACCGGGGTACTGAGGCACTGCCAAGTCAAGCATCCAATTGATCTAACCCTAAGTGCACCACTGCCTAATGGACCAGTCTATCGTCGCTCGTTGATGGAAAATGATGAAATCAAGTGCCAGATCCAAGAGCTGCTTCAAAAGGGGCACATCCTACCCAGGTCATCCCCTTGTGGAAGCCCGATTGTACTAGTGCAGAAGAAAGACGGGACCTGGTGGCTCTGCATTGATTACAGAACATTAAAAAAATCACAGTCTAGAATCGGTACCCAATTCCCTGAATTCATCAGACCTTCTTGACCAACTCAAAGGGGAAAAGTTATTTAGCAAGATTGACCTAAAGTTTGGCTACCGCTAGGTTTCCATTGAACCAACTGATGTATGGAAGACAACTTTCAAATCTAAAAAAGGTCTCTTCAAATAGTTGGTCATGCCCTTTGGCTTAACAAATGCACCAACAACTTTCATGAGATTGATGGATGATGTATTGCGACCCTTCACCATCTCTTTTTTGGTGGTATATATGGATGACATCCTCATCTTCACCGGAACTTGGGAGGAGCACATGCAGCATATTCAACAGGTTTTGGGCACTTTGCGGCAGCAAAAGATATATGCCAACTTGAAAAAATGCTCCTTTGGCATGAACAAGGTCTAATACTTGGGCTACATTGTTGATGAGCATGGGGTACATGTGGATCTAGCTAAGATCCAAGTCATTCGTGACTGGCTAGCCCCAACCACACTAACCAAGCTTCAGAGCTTCTTGGTACTTTCCAACTTCTACCAAAGGTTTGTGTTGGGATTCTCCCATATTGCATGGGCCCTCAGCCAAGTAACCAAGGGCGGTGGAAATACAAAGTTTGAATGGGGGAAGGCACAAGAAAAAACATTTGATGATCTGAAGCATCACTTGTGCTCAGCTCCAGTACTCTCCTTACCTGATCTGCAACAATTTTTTGAGATTGAGACGATGCCTCCAGCTCTACTATAGTCACAGTTCTCACTTAGCATGGTCATCCAATAGAATACTATAGTGAGACACTCTCAGATACCATCCAGAAATACCCCACCTATGACAAAGACATGTATTCCATTGTGCAAGCTTGTCGTTAATCGAAACATTACATTCTGAGAAAGGAGACAATCATCCATATTGATCACAAGTCTCTGCAGTTCATACATACATAGGGGAAGTTGCAGAACGACCTCCATCAAAAGTGGTCCACATACCTACAACAGTTCCATCTCAATGTCAAGTATAAAACAAGGATCACAGATCGTTTCGCTGACTACCTTAATAGCCCTCCCATTTTTGCGCTCACCAGAGTGGTCCATTCCTGTGGGCATGAGGTGTCTGTGTGGCCCCAACTTTATTAGCATGAGACTGACTTCGCCACCACCTATCATCTCTTGGGTACATGAGTGAATGTCACTGATTTTCACATCTAGGATGGACTATTATTCCATCTGGACCACCTCTATGTTCCCACAAGGGAGCGTGCAAAGATGATTTGGGAGGCTCACTACAGTCGGATGGAAAGACATTTCGACATGGAGAAAATTGTGGTCATTCTACAGAAACATTTTTATTGGCAAAAACTTGGACAAGACGTCAAAAAGTATATCATATCTTGCAATGCTTGTGCCATTTCCAAGCCAACCATCAAGAAGCAAGGCTTATACATCCCTCTTCCTACTCCCAAGAGGCCTTGGGAATCCATCTCAATGGATTACATGTCTAACATTTTGTCCACCAAGCATGACAATGATTTTATATTTGTGGTGGTTGATCGGTTTTCAAAGATGGTCATTGTCATAGCCTGCAAGAAGAGCATCACATCGGCAGATACTACCAATAATTTCTTCGAACGGGTGTGGGTCCATTTCGGGATACCACAGACCATCACCTTAGATCGAGACAACAGGTTCCTCAACACATTTTGGTCGAGTCTCTAGTCACTGTTAGACACCAAGCTCAATAAATCCACTTCTTTCCACCCCCAAACTGATGGCTAGACAAAGGTCATCAATCAGATGATTGTGCACATCTTGCACATGTACATCCACATACATGGGATGAGAGTCTTCCTTATGTTCAACATGTTGGACAACTGAGG
>CBVK0100069456.1:0-14875 GCA_900067695.1 Picea abies
TTGGTGTTGAATACCAAGTCTAGATGTGAAAGACAAAGTCGAGCTTCAAACGAGTTCTGCTTCCCGTTCTAATGTTTGGTCATCTTTGGAGCCTTCTGCTCCTTTCAATCAATCTTCATATGAGATACTCTGAATCTCAAGAGATAGCTTCTTCTTCATCTTCTTTGGTACATGAGTGTATATGGTCATGTACATAGTCTGCTTCATGTCTCATATAATATGTTGCCTTCAACAACCTTCACTATAGCTTCCTCAGAGTTATCACCTGTGACCTGAAACAAGGTCGACAAGCAAGAATAATACTCTTTTGATAGTAGTAGATAAAACAATAGCACGAATAATCGTCACAGTAGCTCCTTTAAAGTTATCACTTCTAACCTGTCTGAACTTTGAAGTAAGGATCAAAAGTAAGAAATACAATACGAAATGAGGTCAACACTCTTATAGTGTTGTGATCAACCATTCCTCCATGGCAATCTGGAACTAACACAAGAGGTTTCTCCTAGAGGAGATGTTAGCTGTATCAGGCAAATGATTACATTAAGCATTTATCTCAATATGCTCACATGCTACCAAGTATAATACTTTTCAAAGACTGCTATCTTAACTATAGTGTTTAGTTGTAAAGGGGTAGTTATCAACTTGTCATGTGCAACTTTGAATCTTATCAACTTAATTAATCAAACCTGGAACCTGGAGCCTTGTCCTCAAGAATGAGTGTGCTTTCTTCAACCTGTCTTCTGTACTAAGACAATATGATATCTTGACAGAAGGTTGGGTTAGAGGGTAAACTCTATGATCTCAACTTTTAATCCATCTAATAACTTGACTCAGATTTTTGACCAAAGGTTAGAATGATGGTCATAGCTACAACATGCAACACTGATCAAAATAATGTCATAACAAATAGATGCATATCAGAATAATCACACCTGGGTTGCATTATTCCTCTGAATGTGTTGGATCTTGAGGTCCTTCTGGATCTATGGCAAGAGATCCCTTCTCCTGCAAATACCCTTTAACGCTTAACAATTTAAACATATGTGAGTACATACCTCTGATAGCATTTGTAGGTAGTGGCACCATCTGGTAGCAACGACAATGATCACCAACTCTTAAAAACTTCAAGGGTGACTGCAACTGGTACTACAGCTGATACTTCAACTAGTACTGCAACTGCAATTGATACTGCAATTGGTTCTGAGACTGCAACTGCAACTTAGGGTTTTATGAGGAAACCTAATTTTTCAAACTTCAAATTTTGAAATTCTGATCCAGGGGATGGATGCACTGAGCTGAGGTGAGTAAGTTGGTGCAGTCAGATTTATGAAAATCCAACTTTTACCCCCTCAAACTTGACCAACAGATTTCTAGACTGGTGCTTTTGGTTTTTTGGTACTTCTGGTACTTTTGGTTTTCTGGTACCGGTGAAAACTAGGGTTTCACTTTTCGAGAGATCTACCCACTAAAAAGGTGCACTGAAGGTGCCAAAGAACTCCTTGGGTTAGGGCGCACTTTTCTAGATGGTTTTGAGGATGAAACTCTTCTTCAATAAAAAGCCCTAATTTGCATGTACGACAACAATGACATTTTTCTCTTTCTCTTGTGAAAGATGCTCTCTTCAGCTTAGCTCTGATACCATGTTAAGGTTTAAGCTATTATTAGATTTCTTTTCAATTCACTAGATAAGCATAGCATAGATAGGATCACTGAGAAATACACAATCACAAGAGACACAACATTTATCCTGGGAAACCCTCATGGGGGAGAAAACCCAGCAAAATATTTTTTAATATAGATAGCCAATACAATGCCAAGAGAATAAATCAAACAAGATAGAAATTCCTCTCCCAAGTAGTGCGCCTCTCTCTTTCTCTCTCCTTCTCCAACTGCAGCTCCAGACTTGCACTCTGATGAACAAGTGAGTGTGTGAACAAATGAAGCACTAGCCTTTCTTATTTATACAATCTGGCACGTGTGAACTGGGGTGTCTTTTCACTGGCTGGGCCGACTTCTCATTCTGGGTGGTTATAAACATTTTAATATATTCTGGGTGGTTATAACCACTTTAATATATTCTGGGGCCGACTTTTCATTTAGCCCATTACAATTAGGTTTGACCAATCTGCAAAAGGGGATTTGATCATTTACAATACCCGACATGATCAATGCACAAAAGGGGATTGATCTAATGAATAGTACATCAATAATAATTAGAATACTCTTTGCAGTTACACTATTTCAACATTGACCAACAAAGAAATGAAGAAGGGTTGATGGATTCCATTCCCCCTATTATAATCCATGCCTTGCAATATCATAGGTGCATCTTCATTTACTTCTTTATATTTTTGAATACCCTTTTCTTTAGGACCCTCTATGGCTTTTAACAATTTTTTTTTTGTAAGATGGAATCTTGATGAGCTTTGTTACTGGAACTAAGACCTTAGCATTTGATACCCAACCAGCCAAGTCAAAATTTATTTCTGATGTTGGAGGGGTGATTGCTTTGGGAATATTCTGATAAGGCATACTTTGATTTTTATTCCCCTTTCTTTGATAAGTTAATCCCTTATTCCTTGCCATCTCAAGGATCTTCTCAGGTGTGGGCTTTTGACCATATAACTTAGTTACATTGTCATATTCCTTAACTACATTGTTTGCATATTCACTTCTTTCTTTTATTTGCATCCAATGGTCTATTTATGAAGAATTTTGAGGTTCCTAAGGCTGCCCAACTGGCCTTTCTTTGACCTCTTGTTGGGCACTAATTTCAAGGGTTTTCAAAACTGTTTTAGGACCTTTTTAGGACAGCCACCAAGTCTAAAATCTCTGCCCACTGAATCTGCCCTTAAGCTTGTGATTTTATGCTCTTTTGATGCCTCTTTGTGAAGGGTTTAATTAGGATAGTTTTGCTGTCCAAGTTAGCTCTTACACATGCATTAAAACATAAAATACTCCTCTAGGATCTTTACACCTACTTGCTGAAATAAAAGAATGCAAACCACAAGATCCTTACACATATATTTTTAGTCAACATGACCTTGGAAAAACCCCCATGGGGAAAACTAGTCGGAAGAGAAATTTTGTTATGGAGATCTTAAGCAAATGAACAAGAAGGAAAATGCACTAAGGAACTTGATACAACTCCTCTCAAGCTTAGCTTTACATGCTCCTTGGGACTTGCACCCTCCTTGGGATTTGCGCCCCTCTTGGAAGATCCACCCCTATCCTTGTGCCTGCTAGAATTTGAGATGCACCCATTTTTCTTGGCTTGTGCACCCCTTGCCTTAGCCTTTGCACCCTCCTTGCTTTGCTTGCTTCCTTGCCTACTATGGTGCACCCTTTGCCTTGGTGCGCCCCCTCTCAAAACCTTAGTGTGCCTTCTCTCATGAAGTGCGCCCAGTCAAGCTCTAGTGCGCCCTTGCCTCTCACAAGTGCGCCCACACTCAAGCTTGCAAGCTCTCAAGCCTCCTTGCGCCCTCTCCTCTCAAGAGTGCGCCCTTCTTCTCCAAACCCCAAAAATCTTCTCTTTTCCTTCACCCAAATCACCCAAGTGAACAATGAATGCCTCTTTTGCCCCTTTTGCCTCCTTTAGCCTCACCCTTAGGCTAACCTAGGAAACCAATGGCCAAGATTAGATCTTAGGCCAAACCTCCAATCAATGGTGGAGATTAGATCTCCAAAATGACTTAAGTCTCCTAAGTCACTTTATGTTATTAAAGTCACTTTGTGACTTAAGTGAAATAAAATCACTTTGACTTTATAACATAAAGTAAAGTGGTGAGGGTCAAATATTCCCCCCTTTGAGTTAGACATTCGATAACTCAGGGGGACCACTTTCCAAGGTACCCAAAACTCAACACATAGAAACAGGATGAGCCCTGCCCACACAATTCACACAATCTGAAAACCCCACACAGTTTATACGATCTGAGAACCCCACATACTTATTTGCTTTTGCCACCCTAGCTTCATTTATTTGAGGGAACCTAGGACAAGTGGACTCTTCATGGAAATCATTGCAAGCTCTACAAAAAGGGGGAGTCCCATGCTCCACCAAATTTGTGGGTTCAAGCTGATCCGAGGGCCTTTGATCTTGTGGAGGCCCCTTTCTTTGCCATCTTTCATTATTTGGTCTAGGCTGAAATTTGTTGGCTTGTGATCTTTCCATGGAAATCAAACGATTTTGCATGGCATTAAGTTGACTTGCATGGTTGGCTTCCATGGCCTTGATTACTTTAGTTAATTCTTTTAGAGGGTTGCTAGAGGACTCTTTACTATCTGTACTAACTGCTTTTCCTTTTGTGTTTGACTGCTTTGAAGAACTACCCCAGGTAAAACCTGGTAAATTAGACCTTCTTGAGGCTTGCATGTTCTTATCAAATTTTGTAGCTATATCTTGGAAAATCTTAAGGTTTGCTGGCTCTTCATCTCTGAGTTGGTGGCATATTTCCCCACCGAAAGCCTCTATATAGTAGATGAGGATAGAAGTATCTGAAGGTTTGATATCTTTATGAAGGCTACTGATTAATTCATTAAATCTCTTATTGAATTCCTCCATAGTTTCATTCACATTTTTCTTTATAGCATTCAAAGTAGCCAACAAGTGACGATGTTCTTTCTTATCCCCCCATTTCTCTGTGAAGGAATCTATCAACTCTTTTATGGTTTTAAACTTATCATCTGCAAAATTTGAAAACCAATCAAGAGCATCTTCTTCTAAAAACAAGACAAAAAGTTTCATTTTAACATCTTCATGTGTGACATTGCCACACTATTTATTAACACAATGCGTAAAAACTCTAATATGTGTTTTAACACTTATAGCATTTTTGCCTTGAAAAGAAGGAAACTTATCTAGAGCCTTTTCTGGAATTGCGTGTGGATAACCATTTATTGCAGTAAAATCACATGGTTTATATAAATCATCCATTTCTAAACTAGAATTATTAAATAACAAATGTATATCAGAAATGGACTTGGATTCAAGATTATCAGGGATCCTATGAGAAACAAGTTTGTTTAACCTCCTCCTATAAACCTTTTTGGGTTCAGGGATGAAGTTAAGCAAGCCTTGTGAGTTCCTTCTTGTAGAATACTTTGTCAAATTATTTTGAAGTGGAGTCACCAAATGATCGAGTCTATTTATATTAAAGAAGAAGCATCAAACAAAGCATAAAAAAAAGAAAACAAAAGTCGTATTCCGGGAATAGAAAGATTTATCCCCGAAAACAGTGCCAGAAATGTTGCCTCCTAATCCACACCTTGGGTCACGTGAAAGAAATCATCAATCCACTGGGTGTGGCCTTGGGGGCAAGTCTCGAGTCAGGTAGCTGTCACCTGACACTCGACTCTTCTGTCTAGGCTAACTCCTAGCGAAGCCAAGGGGGGTAGTCCCTAATAAAAGAATCTAAGGTTTGATTTAACCAAGCACAATATAAATCTAGGAGTTAAATGACATCAAAAGCAAGCACAACTAGTCTAGCAACATTTATTGACACAATGAAAGAAATGCTTATATGAAAGATATTGAACAAGTAAAGTACTTCAACATAAACAATATTACTTGAAAGCAAAATGCGAGTGCTTGAAAGTAATTGATAATAAACAAATGAAATATGTAGACCAATGTCAAAGATAAAGTGCTCTTGGTAAATTTTATTAGTTAAAGATGACTGGTTGAATTAGTGCGTTAATTTAGTGAAGTGGACCGATGTTGCAAGTCCACTTTGAGCATGAAAATTGTAAGTGTGAAAGAAAAAATGAAATCTAAACTAATATATGGCCCTTTAACAATTATCCCTCAAATGGGTACAAACAAAACTGCAGGACTTCCAACGAGGAGAGAACTAGGTCTCAAAGTTTCTCCCTGAACTCACATGCAATTCCATGAGTATTGATCCCTATGAGCAATAATGGCAAAATGATTTTTCTAATTAAACTACTCCACACAATTCAGGTCCCTTTCTGATCATGCTACACATCAAGCAAAGCTTGCAATGGCCGAGAGCATACTAAGGCCCTGATAGGGAAGGTTCTTTATTTTGCAAAATTGAAATGCTGAAAATGAAACTAAACTAACTAATCTATAAAATTGAAACTAAGCTAATTGTTTTGCAGTGCTTGGGTTTACTTTAGGTTTATTTTAACTTGCAAAAAAGAAAATGAGCAAATGAGAGATAGTCCCCCCTAGGGGTAGGGACGATGGCAGACCTAGTGGGTTATCCCATTCTTTCTTTTTTGTTACAATTCTTTGGAAGAATGTTTGTGGTCCTTTTATAACTCAAGGTCAACAAAATCACAAAATTTTTGTGGAAAAATTAGATTGGAAGAAGGTTAGATGCCTTGGTTGGTCCTAGATGCTCCGGATCCTTGGAATTTAGGCAGAGTTTCCCCTTGGCTGTTCGCTAAACCTGAAAAAATAATAAGCTATTGGATGGAAATATGCCCCAAAACAAATTCGGGACAACCTGCAAACAAATGTTAAACTTCGTGGAAAAATACCAAATGAAAGCCAATGAAAAGTTAGCAAAAGGGACCAAGAAAGCAAGCTAAAAGCAAGCCCTCTTAGTGATTTCTGTTTTCTGTTCAGAACAACAAACAAAGAGACACTAAGATTGCCAAATATGATAATGAAAGCTCTTATAATCTATCTATCTTTTAGCTTTATAGATTTAACTATGAAAATTGCTCAAAAGATAAACTTTTCGACGATAGATCTAACTTTAGATAATGAAGAGAAATCGAAATCTAGATCTAACAATGCATGCAAAAATAGAATCTACTTTTGATTTAGAAATTGAGATTAAGATCTACTTATGCATGTAAGGAAAGTAACCAAAGAAATTTAAGATTTTGTTAAGGAGAGAGATGAGCTTGATAGCTCGGAATCCTTGGGAAATGGGGTCTTCCGGTGGAATGATGAGGGACTATATCTTCCAAAATCTTGGAGCATGTAGGAGGTACAAGCAAGTCCCGTTACCTCTCCCAAGTATAAGGCCCTGTAAGCTTAAAATACTTGCAAAATATTGTTAAATTCTTTGTTTCACCTACAAGAGAAATTCAAAAAGCATGTTAGTTAACTGAAACATGCATGCAAATAAAAATATCTAAAGTAGATCAACGATAGGATTGAAAAAAACAAACAAGCTGTTAAAAATAATTTAAAAGTACCTAGGCAAGTGTTTCTCATCACCTAGGCACCTAAGGGGTGTAATGTTCCTGACTTGGCTAGTCTAGGAAACGCTGCTAATGTGTGTGTAGGATCAATGGTTTACATCATATAAATGATCATACAAATAATAAACACGACAAAGGACTGCAAAGTTTGTATTATGATATCTCCGTGGATTACAAAATGGCCGAATGCGGCTGAATAAACTGACAATACTCGACTAGATCAACAGACAAAGGATCTTAGCCGGAATACAAATAAGCAACTAAAAGATAATACCCAGAATATGGGAGCACTGCGGAATCAATGGATGCGCTGGGACTATGGCAGCTCTGATGGTAACTGTTGGAAATTTGGAAAGTTCTCCCTGGGAGCTATACTTCTCGGAATGGCTTGGAAACTGTCCCAAGTGATGCGCCCTACTCTAGTCCTCAGTACTGGTATTTGTTGGACCCCTCTGCTGATGAATCTGGACTTCGGATGGATACCCCTAGGGGAATGCGCCCCTCTTCTTCTGGCAAAATGCGTCCTAGTGATTCCACCATCCGAATCAGATGAGATATGTCTCAAAACGACCGCCTTGGTCTACTGGGAAATGGGTCGGAAGGGTTTCCCTGAATCTGGTCTGATGCTCGCTCTGGAACCCTAAATGTGCCCGCCAAAAGTGTCGCACATCCAAGTCTGGAAAATGCATCCCAGTTGATTCCTCCGTCGGAATTTGATGAGGAACCAGGCAAAAGATGCGCCTTGCCCTCCTCTCAAATGGGTCGGAGGGAAATCTCAAAATTCTCCCTGGATGGGATAAGTCGACTAATAAACCCTCTCAGAAGCTGCGCCTTCACTCTGGATGAATGCGCCCTTGTTGTTGAACATTGTATAACTGCTACTGAAGAATGATGGAAGACCTGAATGATCTTCCCGGTAACTAGGGTGTGTCTCTCAACACCGAAATCAACCAACTGGTGTCTTCCTCCTGGAATCCACTGAACTATCTCTCCTGAGATGTGCCTCTCTCCTCTGACAAGTCATAATCTGCATAATGATGAATTAGGTCACTGACTCTTCTCTTATAGCTTTCCAAAACCCTAATTCACTGTTGAAACCCTAATTTGTTGTTGACCTTTTCCCTCCAAGTGACTTTACTTTATTTTATTATTCCTTGATTAAATCACTTAATTAATTAATTAATTAATCATTTTACCTCTAAAAAGTGATTTATCCATCCTTATGGCTTCTCCGGCCATTGGAAGTCACTTCTCATCATCTTATCCTGTAGTGCTCTTCTTCCTGATTCCGATGAGCTATTACACTAAGAGGTTTCTCCAAGTAATATGCCCATTATGACCTTCTTAGTGAAATTAATTAAGATATGACCCATAATAACTCAAAATTACGGGAATCATCGCAATGCAACGAAACCAAAACCAAGTTGTGCAGAATGGATCCTGATGATGAATGATGTAAGTCGGGCCCAATAAAACCCCTCAATATCTCCCAAACTCTCTGTCACCTCTATCTGGCTACTCTGGTAGGCATAGCACTATAAAGTTATAATGTCCCAAAACGGGGACATTACAGTCCTCCCTGTCGGAATATTGCTTGTCCTCAAGCAACAACTGAATCCAACTACATATGATACTGGGGTCCCATATCCACCTGTTTGACACAAGGTAGACTCCCCTCAAGATGTGGTATCTCCAAGTGCTCACCACACATGACACCCACATGCTCCTGATGAGTAGAATGATAAATGGCCGAGGAATCTCAGTCAACTCCCTAAGTAACCACTCTTCTCGAAACTCAACTCCATCAGACGTTGAACTACCAAGCACTCCAATCCCCGGATCCCATATCAGAATGTCAACTATAATGCCCTGCGGAGTATAGTTCTGTAACATATCAACACCATGAGTCTCCTGCAAATAACACATGGCCTCAACCCAAAATGGGTCTATCCTACCAAACCATACCAAACTCAACACGACCCCCACCAACTTAACATGCTGCTGCCATAGTGAGGTACTACAAGACCTCAACGAATCACCAATTAGTGACGTGCTCTCCCCAATACTGAAACTCAATGGAAAATCAAAGTGACTCCCCCCTGCAAACGTCCGCTCTTCTCCATCAGTCAATGAAATGTCCGGTCCTGTAATCTCAGGATCCCATGCTAGTCTCTGAGAGGGACTATCATGTCGATGCTTCTCTACTCTGATCATGACTGTCTGCTCAAAGTATCCATACTGGACCCTCCACTCCTGGATCCTCATAAGATGAAACAAACTATTGACCAAATGGACTCCCGGATCCCATGTCAAATTTGGAAGTTCATCATTTCCAATCCCCACTAACTGTTGGTGTGCCCTACTGGTAACTGTCGAAAGAACTTCACCCTCATCCCAATGAGAGTTTGAATATGTAGCAACCTCTGAGATATCCTCTGTCCCATGGCCTAGGATACTCCCCATCACACCCATGGCCTCGATAGTCTGCCCCTGATGATCCACCCCTATCTTGATGAATTCAATCAAGACACTCCTGTTAAGTGGTCTCGGCCTACCAACTCTCCATGTCCCCTGCCACTGTCTAGCTCCCCCTGTGCTGATGTCAATGATGAAAGTATCGGGAAAGGCTATCATAAATATCTGCAACCAACTATAGGACTGGAAAGTATCATATGCTTTGGTCAATCCAAAGGACTTAACCAAAGGCTCGTCCATCGAAACCCATGGTAAATAATCGCCTGTACTCATCACTGAACACCAACCATCGGGTACAACAGTAGGTATCTCCACAAATTGAGGGTCAATCATTCTCCATCCATTATCACTCACGCAACTGCTGCTACGATGAAGGTGATCTCCGAGATCTGTATACTGCTGCAAGGGAGAGGAATCTTCATGATCTACAAGTACATATCCTCCCTGCAATCCAATTCGTCCCCCTGAATCCCACTGTACACCTCTGAATGTCTCAGTGAACTACCACTCATCACTATATCCCCCATACTCATGTGATCTCCTGTATTCACCTGCAACATCATGGATCCTGGGTGTACTACTGGGTCATCCTCTACATGAAGGTCAACCAATCCTGGAACACAAATGGAAGTGTCCTCATAACTTCCCCTGGCTTTGGAATCCCCATGTGTATGTGTGTGCCCAACTGTTTCAACACCCCTCGTGAAGGGTGGTCCCTGTGCCCTATGGACATCCTCCTGCGTCTCTGGATCATATATCTCCATACTCATCAGTGATCTCGGGTACTCCTCATGCTCCTCCCTCAACTGGTGCTCCGGTGCTAAACCACCAACATCCTCTCGCAATGTGGCTGAGGGATATATCTGACTCTTTGCTGAAATAGATGTGGTGGATCTCTGTCTAATTTCCTCAAGGAGATCCTCTGATCTGGACTCTGATTCCTGAAGGGTTGTCTGTGTGCCTTCCAAGAATCTTTGTGTGCTCACCAACTCATGAGTGAGTCGGTCCACCTCAATCCCTTGCTCCCTCAGTGCCCTGTGATACATCTCGCCAACCTCCAATAGGTAATCCCTATCCATCAACAAGTGCTGGTAGTCAACCCTCATCACAATCACTCTCTCCTTGAGTGTATGGAAGTCATCATTGACAAGTCCCCCATCTGAACTATCCTGTGCCATCGAGGTCCTCCAAGAATAACCTGCCAACAATGCATGTGTATCATCAATGCATCTAGTGGTTGCCATGATCATGTCCTCACTAACTCTCAATTGTCCTGCCAAGTGTCGTGACTCCTGGTCACAATCCTATTGAGGTGCTACCTCATGCCTCTCATTGCTAGTGTCAACAATGGAATCCCCAACAACACACTCCTCAAAATATAAGGCACTGAACTGCCCATTGTCCTCTGTGCTACTAAGTCCTCCTGTATGCCACTGCACGCCATCATCAACTGCGACCCCTATTTGAATCGCACCATATCTTGTATGGCCAGCTGTATCCTCCTGTGCACTCACCCTACTAATATCATCTGCACCTGGATCCCATACAGATGTGTCCAGACACGTGCTATGGTCATTCCGACCAATAAGGAGTGCATCCTCATTACTGTAGATCGATCCTGGGAGTAAGTGTCCCAACAAGCTGTCGATGTCCACAACCTGGTCCATCAATGGAATCTCCAAGAGTGGTGATTCACTCTCCTCATACTGATAGGTATGTGTAAGGTCAACTATCTCCAAGCCATACCTCTTCTCCTGGGTCTGCAGATCCATATGTTCCTTGTGTACAATCCCCACACAAGGCTCCTCTACCATATCAGGAATGCCACTGATATCCTCATGTGTCGTGGCTAGCATAGGTGACTGAGAAGATGAAAAATGTGGCTCACTCATCATAGGAAGCTCATCATTCTCCATACATGACTTCTTGGAAGCCATGTCTACACCCACTGGTAGGCCATCTAACCTCCTAATCTCATCATGTCTAAGTGCTAACACATATGAATCCTCACAAGTGTCACCACTATGCTGAAGTGTTGAATCCTCAACATTACTTGATGGGGAAGATGAAGAATATGCATTATTATCCTGTCCATACAACTGTCCCTCATATGCGCAAGAGTCACTAGCCTTATCAGACCGCTCCAAATAGGCATCTATGGTTGCATTCACATGCATCTCCTCATCCTCACTGTCATAGTGCACCTCAACAATGTGCACCTTCCCTTTACCTCTACATCTGTGATTTGTCTTCCAAGGCACTTTGCAACTGTAGCAACGCTTCCTGCATCTAATGGGTGTAGGCTCCATCTGTCAATCCACTCGCTGGTAATGATGTACCTAGATCCTTATATGATTTTCCCCTTAGGCTGGCAGGAAAACCAACTCTGATACCACTGTAATGTTCCTGACTTGGTTAGTCTAGGAAACGCTGCTAATGTGTGTGTAGGATCAATGGTTTACAACATATAAATGATCATACAAATAATAAACACAACAAAGGACTGCAAAGTTTGTATTATGATATCTTCGTGGATTACAAAATGGCCAAATGCGGCTGAATAAACTGACAATACTCGACTAGATCAACAGACAAAGGATCTTAGCTGGAATACAAATAAGCAACTAAAAGATAATACCCGGAATATGGGAGCACTGCGGAATCAATGGATGCGCTGGGACTATGGCAACTCTGATGGTAACTGTTGGAAGTCTGGAAAGTTCTCTCTGGGAGCTATACTTCTCGGAATGGCCTGGAAACTGTCCCAAATGATGCGCCCTGCTCTAGTCCTCAGTACTGGTATTTGTCGGATCCCTCTGCTGATGAATCTGGACCCCAGATGGATACCCCTGGGGGAATGCACCCCTCTTCTTTTGGCAAAATGCGTCCTAGTGATTCCACTGTCGGAATCAGACGAGATATGTCTCAAAACGACCGCCTTGGTCTACTGGGAAATGGGTTGGAAGGGTTTCCCTGTATCTGGTCTGATGCTTGCTCTGGAACCCCAAATGTGCCCGCCAAAAGTGCCGCACATCCAAGTCTGGAAAATGCGTCCCAGTTGATTCCTCCATCGGAATCTGATGAGGAACCACGCAAAAGATGCACCTTGCCCTCCTCTCAAATGGGTCAGAGGGAAATCTCGGAATTCTCCGTGGATGGGATAAGTCGACTAAAAACCCTCTCAGAAGTTGCGCCTTCACTCTAGATGAATGCGCCCTTGCTGTTGAACACTGTATAACTACTACTGAAGAATGATGGAAGACCTGAATGATCTTCCCGGTGACATTCTAAGGAGATTCCAGATGGAGGATTGTAGGCCCATGACCACTCCCATGATTACCAACTGGAAGAAGCTTCATGCTTCTAAGTCACAGTTGGTGGATTCCACTTTATATTGTTAGTTGATCGGTTCTTTGATGTATTTGGTCAATACCAGGCTAGATATTTGTTTTGCTGTCAACACTCTCAGTTAGTTCAAGGTGGAGCCTAGGAGAGTGCACTAGGTGGCAGCAAAACATGTGCTCAAGTATCTTTGTGGTACGATAGATTATGGTCTGGACTATCAAAGAGGGGATGGAGTTCGTCTGGTGGGCTATGTTATCCCCCAGTTTAGGGATAACTAAGGAGATTATGTCTCGAGGCCCATAGGTCCTAGACATGGAGTACTGAGAGCCAGATCGACTTGAGCATGGCCCTGGAGGGCCCATCTTTTCTTTTCTTCAGTGCCTCCACCTTGTCAGCAACAACAACATCCATCACCTCGGTCTGGTCCTGTAGCAGAAGTGGATCTTGCTCCATTAGGTAATGAGTTCGAGAATCATGGTATGTGTCACTATGATCCTCAAAACCTTTGAATATGTGCATTCAGTTCTTTTTATTTCTAACGGGTGCTTGGATCTTATACCTATCCACTTGAGCATATTTGGGGGGAATGACAAGATGCCCTAGTAAGCTTGTGCCCATAGGTTTTGAGTTGCCGCTAAGGGGATTCATGAAAAACGATCGTCCGCTCCCACCATACTTACCACTTTCCATCTTTCTCCCGCTCATCCATCCCATTACACTGGTCCGGGCATTGGGTTGGCCAAATATTTAAGGGTTGCACCTTAAATTGTGGGAAGAAGGGGCTAAAGGCCCAGGGGGTAAAAGTAACTAGAAAATGATAAAAGCCTAAAATAAAACCTCGAGATGCTTCGCCTAGGGATCCCCGAGAAAGTAGTAAAAGGCTTCTCAACAAGAAACAAAGGGACCCATGAAAAGTAATAAAACAAGACCTAGTCAGAGGATAGGGGGTCTCATCATGAGCCAACCTATTAGGTCCATGCGCATCTAGCGGTATGACACTACTAGCAGTTGGTTACCATGCTAGGGTAGTGGCTCTTGGTGGCATAGCCAAGAGAAAGGGGGTCTCATCACGAGCCAACCTTCTCATTTCCGTGAACGTGCTTGTGGGTAACATTGCCACCACCGATCACCATGCCAGGGCAGTGTCCCTTGATTAGCTTCTTGAAAGAAAAAGCAATAAAGAATAAAGATAAAAGGCATGAATGGGCTTGGAACATGTGCATCCATGATAGGTGCAGCTCACCCTCTACAAAGGCACCCACAGGTAAGCCATGCATTTCCCTGCTATCACTGCACCCCTTGTCCAGACATCCCTTACCACCTCATCCACTCACATGGCTTGGATTTGTTTTCTCTCGGAAACACCCCACATCCAGTGAGCATTTGCCCAATAGGATGCCCTGTCACTTCTTCCAAACTTGGCTTGCAGATTTGTATAATGTCTTTGAGCACTTGACTGAGTAAAAGGGGTTTTATGCACATATTTAATAAAATTGATGATTAGATGTGATTGACATTGCTATGATCCCTGTGACTTATGAGTCCATGGAGTGCGTATCTGTTGATGTGTAGGATCATACTCGACGGACAGGTACCATTATGGACAGGTACACATGGGGAGATGATTAGTTCGGACCTCCATGGGGCTGAAAGCTCATTAGATGGATGCTAAGACCCCAGCAAGGGGCAGAGACAGATCAGAGGGTTTGCACCGGAGAAGAGGACGCTCCACTAGAGGCAACTTAGCAAGCCTGTACCTAGGGGGGTTGTGCCCTTTCCACTAGGACGTTGGCCTTGGAGGGCCCATGATGTCACCAGGACACTCTGTTGCCGCCTTATACACACCTTTGGGAGACGTGGAAGAAATCTTCAA
>CBVK0100069457.1:0-14875 GCA_900067695.1 Picea abies
AGATTTACAATGAAATTACAATATACTTTTACAAGGCAATTTTTGCTTCGGGGGCTTCGCCCTCGAACCCCCATTGGGGGTCTGCTTGCCCCCAGACCCCCCAACCAGGGGGATAGCCCCCCCGGACCCCGTAGAGGGGGTAACCCCCCTCTACACTCCCTCTTGTGGAAGAGTGTACATACTTCTGGGGTGTAAATACTTCATGGGGTATAAACACGACTGAAATCAAGGACCTCTGAATCAGGAAGATAATCAGGCTCCACAACCAACAGCTATCAATGGCAATCACACGAGAAAAACAAACTAAGCTCTGATACCACCTGATCTAAAAATAGGGGGCTGACTTGTTATGCTATGCAAGCACCCTCTACTTCATAAAAATAAACTTTAGGACCTTGCTCAATGTCTTAGTTATGCAAGATAAATTATGTGCCAAGTTTATGCATCTTCTTTTAAATGTTCATGTGTGAGGAATTTTTTTTTTAAATGGTTAAATATGTGTTTTAAATAAATACACATCAAACATAACTTGCAACAAATAAACCATCAAACTCACAACAATAACAAGATGATAAAGGAGTTCACCCCCAACTGGGCTACATCTCCTTGAGCCTCCTTCAATGGACTAGGCTCTTTGGGATTAGTTTGTCAAAGATTATTTTACAAGCTACTGCTCAACTCCAATAGAAATATTGACTGTACCATTGGGTTCAGAATACATAAAAACCCCATAAATGACTAATAGAACTCTGAAAACGGATCATGGCTCATCCGGGCATGACCTCTTTTACATGTGGCCTTGAGCTTCCCTGAGCTTCCTTGTGGAAAAAACACCTGTAAAAGTCCTCAAATGCCTCTAAAACTATCCCAATGTGTTCAGAGCATAACAATTAGCCAAAAATGACTATTCAGTCACAGAAAACAGACATGGGCTCATCTGAGCATGACCTCAATCAATGAGGGCTTCAAGCTCCCTGGAGCTCTTTGAAACTTCAATGGTGAAAAACTTGCAAAATAAGTCTTCAAATTCCTTTGAAAACAATGCCAATGGATTCAGAACATCCAAAAACCCCTAGCTGGGCTTTTTCGACACCACATTTGACCAAAAAATGAAGAAGATAGGTCTCCTGCCATTTTCCTCCAAGCTCGTTGTCTCTGGTTCGCCAAAACGCACTTGTGTGTGCCCAACCTAGCACACGCACTCAATCTTGTGCTAAAACCTAGCACCGGAGGCATAACCAAAAAATGGGTGAACTGTAGGATGGTTAGGGTGCACGTAGCCCCTAACCACCAAGCCGTGGACATATGGGTCACCATGTGACCTCGTTCTAGCGCAAAGATAAGCATTGGGCGCATAATCGAATGTGAGTGCGAAATGTGTCGGCGAATGGGGTCGGGCTAACCGTTTGAAAATGTGCACAAATGTGGAGTTGGGTCATATGGATAGGCACCCAAAATTGAGGGCTAACCATTTGAAAATGCACGCGAATGTGTGGTTATATGGTGAGCCACATGTGACTGGGGGCTGGGGCTTAGCCCTGGCTCGGACCGCGCCCAAGCCACAATACATGCAAATTCAAATATATATTAGACCGTTTATATAACAAGAACCAACATGTGGCGTGCTGGTTTGGTGGCCTTTTCCAAACCTTTGGATTATGGAGGAGGTCCAGGGTTCGATCCCCATGGACTCTATACTAATTTTAAACAACCAACCTTTGCCATGGTGCCATGTGGCAACCCATGCCTAGGCCACATGGCACCAAACCATTCGCCACGATAATTCCATGTGTCCACCAATGACTCACCCAAATTGCCAACTATCCTCCAACTCAGCCCTGCCACATCAGCATACAACTCTGCCACGTCATCATACGACCCTGCCACGTCAGCATCTGTACGGACTGTACAATCAGCACATTTTTTTTTTGCTTGTTTGACGATTCAAACAGAACGCGATATATCACTCATCCAACATTTGTTTGAACCCAAATGAGTTACGTTGGGTTCGTGACAACGAGGCCTACACACCCATTCATTTTGAGGCAATTCCAAGAACTTTGATTTTTGAGCAAAATTTTGACCCCTGGTCCAGATTCTGATCATCTATGGTGCTCCCCTAGCCCGTGGAGGTGGCCACGTCGCTGCCACAAAGGATGCACCAAGGAGAAAATACGGTACGAAGCCTTGGATCCCAAACAATACTCGATGCAATATGGTGCTTGGGGATGACTTGGGTTTGGACGAGGCGATAAACTTAGCTCTTACAACTTTGGTCGATCGTTTTTCCTACCGCTCGAAATTCTCTACCTCTCTCATTGACTGGGTAAAGTTGCACTGGATTCCTTTATAGGGTTATGAACCATAGGCCTTCTTCCTACTGAGAGGCTAGTTCATCTTTAAATTTTTCTCATCAGAGGATACCACAAAAGTTCTTGAACAACTGTGGTGCTTCGAAGAGGGGAGCTTGATGCTAAAGAGGCGGAAGATTTCATTCGACCTGACGCAGGATTACTTCCAGTTCAAGAATATTTGGGTAATTCTGTCAGGGTTAGCACTGAACCTATGGAATGTGAAAGCCTTGACCGCTATTGGTAATTCTCTTGGACGTTTCATCAGAGTTGACGATTTGTCTCTTCGGGCTCTAGACAAAAAATTGGGTAGGATTTTGGTGGAGGTTTACATTCATTCCGGCCTACTGGAGACCCTATATATTCAGTGGTGTGGTCATGTCATTTTTCAAAGGTTGGATTATCTAGGCCTACCTTCCGGTGTACTCTCTACCGAAAAAATGGACATCTGAGAAGTGCTTGTTAGGGCCTTGTAGAAGAGGAGTCAGAAAAATCGCGACTCTGGAAGGCGTCCAGAGTTGATTCACCAGGTGTAGAATCCTACGTATGAGAAATTGCACATACTAGGCATGTGGACTCTCCTCTTCTTGATGACTCTACTACTATTATAAGTAAATTAAAATTTTTGTGCCCCTCCTTTTATTATTTGCTTATGTCCTGGGAAAGACTGGCTTTGGAATCTTTCTCTTCTGTGGTGCTTGATCCTGTGTTACCTTCCCGTGATGTTGCATTGGATACGTGGGTCATTTCTTTGAATTTGGGTATTTATCCATAGTGTGTGAGGAACTGGGAAGCTTCTTGTCAGGATAGGGGTGACACTTCACCGGTGGAGCAAAGAATTGGCTCGGAAACACCCCTCAACCCTTCTCCCACTCCTGGGGACTTAAATATTTTAGATGTTGAAGCCACTATGGAAAACTGGGTGGTAGAATGTTAAGGGGAGCAGGTTCCTATGGTCGTCTCAGGGTACAGGGAGTCAGAACCTGGGGACTGCACTCTGGGGATCGCTCTCTGGGGTATAGGGAGTTAGAAACTTTCGTAAGGTGAACACCTCGGTCACTCTACATACTTACCAGGGGAGGAATGTTATTAAACTCCTGAGAAACCCTGATGTATTGGGATAGTTAGGGAACTTGTGTGGGGGTGGTGGGACGCGCTTTGCCTGGTCAATGGCCCTATTTTGAAACTTCCCCTTTAAAAATGAGAAGTTCTTGTAAAATGGATGCTTGCTCCATTCCTGTTTCAGAACTTTCTACTATTTATGTCACTGAATCTGGGGTGCTTAGAGGCATGAAATACCTTGCAAGGGTCAAACCATGATCCTGCTCACCTTAAATCTTAAAGGAGTTGGGGGGACCTTGAAATTGGCCTCCATGCAAAGTTTTCTCTGAAAATCCAAACCCGATATTATTTTTCTTCAAGAAACTTTTGTTGACGAGGAGAAAGCTAGTTTATTTATGTTAAAGTTTGTGCCTAGCTGGTTTTCATGCGTTGTTATCTCTGTCAGTAATTCAGGGGGTCTTTTGGTGACATGGACCCAAACAAATTCATTTTGGATCCCACACTTTTTTGTGGGGGAATTTTATCATCTGGTATATCTTTAGAAAATAACAAGAGTTTGTGTTTACTCAACGTATATGGACCTTGCATTGACATAAACAAATCTTGGGATCGGGTGGTGGCTAGTGGTATATTGGCTACTGAAAACTTAATTGTTGCAGGCGATTTTAACTTCACTATAAGTGTAGAGGAGGTCTTGGGAACTGCAACACAATTGGATAAACTAGTGGGTTTTTTTAAACTACTCCTTTAGGATAACCATTTAGTGTATTTTCTCCCAGATGTTGTGGCACCCACATGGAGAAATGGTAGAATAGGGGCATATAGCATTTCAAAGAGGCTAGATTGTGTTTTGGTATTAGAACCTTTACTAAGTGAAGTGGGAAGATATCATTCTTGGGTGGAATTTCCTTTCATCTTGGATCACGTTCCTATATTTTCACAGTTTGATTTTCAACCTTTCTGGGTGGCCTACTGATCCAAAAATGGATCCAGGAGCCAAAATGGGTTCAGGAAGGTCTAAAAATAAAATTTCTCAGAATTGCCTCAAATCGGACACCGTGCAACTTGAACGGGCTCAAAAGGACATCGTATGCGAAAGATATCGCAATTTGTTCGTTTCATCAAACAGGAAAAAACAATTTTTGACGGTACATTCTATACAGCGCTGACATGGCAACTAATTGTACAGGTCGTATGGATGTACAATGACGTGGCATGTATAGTGGGTTACTGACTGGGTAGTGATGATTGACAGGTGGGTGAATTGGATTGAAACACGTGGCACCACTACAAGGGTGACACATGGCACATCTGTACAGCTGACATGGCAAGGACCGTACAATTGTATGACACATGGCAACTGACTGGACTGGCATGTTGACTGGGCAGGAGTTGATAACTGGGTGAATTATAGTCTAATATGTGGAGTTTATGTAGGCTAATGGTATGGTGCCATGTGGCCCAATCATGGGCTGCCACGTGGCACCCATTCATTGGTTGATTTGGTAAAATTTTATGGACTCCTGGGGAGTCAAATCTGTGACCTTCGGTCTGGGTGAGTGACTTGGAAGGGTCGGGCTACCAGCCTGCCCACGTTATTCCTTGTTAAACATGGTTTCAATTGAATATTTAAAGTGTAATGGGTTGTTGGTTGGTGGACTAAAGGGCTTGGTCCTAGCCCCAACCCCGACGCATACCATGGGACCTTACCATGTGATTGTTGGTGTGAGAGTTTGTTTGGTGCGCGGTTATTGCATATGCCCCAGCCCCCGACGAGATACCACATGAACTTGCCATGTAACCAGATGTTATAGGCTTGGTTCATATGAGTGGGGTTAGCGCCCGGTCGGTCGAGCTAGCTCGCAAACTAGGGCGCGTAACTAGGTGCTAAAACGACCATGGGTCTAACAACTTGGCGCGTGGACGAAAAATCTTCAAAGAACAACAAAAGAGAAGAAGAATTGAAGGAATTTCCTTCTACACTGAATTCAGAAATCATCTCTGAGGTATGCAGTGGAAGTCATTCATCAATTTCACATTGTTCCCATCAAGATGGTTCTTTTGGTGCATTTGAAAAACATACAAGAGGTATAGGTTTGAAATTGCTAACAAAGATGGGTTATGAAGGAAAGGGCCTTGGAAATATGGGAAAAGGTATCGTTAATCCCATAGAGGTTGTGGAAAGACCTCATTATTTAGGATTGGGATATGGTGAAGAGGAGATTGGAGAATTCTCCAAAACATTGGAAGCAAGTGATGCTTCAAATGACCAGCTTAAGTCATTGCGGGAACAATTCACGAAAGGTGATGGCGTATCACTCCATGATGGTGATAGTGAATGCAAGTCATATCTAAAGAAAAGTGAAGATAAAAAATACATGTATAATGGTCATGGTTATTCCAAATGTTTATTTGATTATAAAAACCATAATCATGTAATCCAAAACTTGTGGAATATGTATCCTTGTACGTTTTGTCATTCACCCAAGCATTGTGTGGCCAAGTGTTGGAAGAGACAATATTTGTACAGGAAATTTATGTCGACCAGGAAGGAGACACAACATAAAGAATCAACTCCACAATGGAAGAAAGAGAAGGGAAAACAGGTTTGGATGTCGAAAAACCACTGCACTTATTGCAACACGGGTGGACATCAAAAGGCTAAATGTTGGAAGCTTAATCCGGAGCTTCGTCCAAAGAAGGACAAAATGATTGTGCATGTACTCACAAAGGAAGAGGCAGTACCATCAAAGAAATATGAACAAAATGAAGGAATGAAACCATTCACATGGTTTTTCCAGAAGTGGATGTCACATCTTCATTGTATTTTGCTTTCATTAATGTAATCACACATGTTGAAATGATGACCTGTTATAACATCATTTTGAACAACATAGTGTTTTTTTTTATCCTTATGAGTATGTAATCAGTAAGGTCAATTTTGTAACCTTTTGGAGGACCAAAAGGTCTTAATGGGGAGGATTTATTCAAAAATGGATCCAGGAGCCAAAATGGGTTCAGGAAGGTCTAAAAATCAAAGTGCTCATAATCACCTCAAATCAAACATGTGCGTATACCTCATCGATATGAACCTAAAACAACTTGAATGGGACCAAACAAACACCGTATGCGGAAGATATCACAGTTTGTTCGTTTCATCAAATTGGAAAAAACAATTGTTGACTGTACAGTCCGTACAGTGATGACGTGGAAGCCGACTGTACAGGCTGTACGACTATACAATGATATGGCATGTACAATGGGTTGCTGACTGGGCAGTGATGACTGAAAAGTGGGCGAATTGGATTGTGACACGTGGCACCACTGCAAGGGTGACATGTGGCATGCCCATACAACTGACGTGGAAAGGACCGTACAACCGTACGACACGTGGCAACTGACTGGACTGACAGGTTGACTGGGTAGGAGTTGAAAGATGGAAAAATCATAGTCTAATACATGGGATTTATGTGGGCTAATGGTATGGTGCCATGTGGCACCCATTCACTGGTTGATTTGGTAAAATTGTATGGACTCCCGGGGAGTCGAACCCGTGACCTTGGGTGCGGGCGAGTGACTTGGCAAGGCCGGGCTACTAACTTGCCCATGCTATTCTTTGTTAACCATGGTCGCATTTAAATATTTAAAGTGTAATGGGTTGTTGGTTGGCGAACTAAAGGGATGGGGCCTAGCCCCAACCCCAACGCATACCATGGGACCTTACCACGTGAATATTATAATGTGGTTATTGCATATGCCCTAGCCCCCGACGAGCTACCACATGACCCTGCCATGTAACCAGATGCTATACACTTGGTTTGGATGAGTGGGTTTAGCGCTCGGTCATCGGGCTAGCCCGTCGACCAGGGCACGTAACTAGGTGCTAAAATGACTGGGGGTCTAACAGCTTGGCACGTGGAGACTTAGCTCGAGGCCACATGGCCATAACATATGACCAAGACCTAGGTTTGGAGGGGGGCCAACAAGTCAACGTTAGACCAGGGCCATATGGAGGGCGCCCATATGCCCAAGGGCCTGGAGAAAAGGGGTTGCACCCTATATTGTTCCTATTTGTGGGTTTTCCACTATATTTTAAGATTTTTAATGGATTTTTAACCAGTTTTGGGAGATTTAGTCCATTTTTGGAGGATTTGGAGCTCTTTTTCAGGCCATATCTTGGGGGGAAGTTGGGAGTTTGTTACCCACTTCAAGCCTATATAAACCAGAGGTTTTTGACAGCCCTAGGGGGGGTTAAACACAGAAAAATGTTGAAGAATTGTAAAGCCAAAGCCATTTTTATGCAGGTAAGCTATTGAGGAGAGCATCTTTGCAGGTCGTTTTCGGGAGCTTCGTTCATCCATTTTCAGTTCCATTAGTTTTGATGGGTTCTTGAGATCAGGAAGAACACAGCTAGATCAATTTGCAACCCATTCGACATTTTTATGATGTACTTTTGAAGCTTTTAAGAGAAGAAAGAAAGCCTCTCCTACTGAGACAAATGCCTGGAGACATAGGCGAGATTGTTGAACTCCATTATCAAGATTTGTGTTATGGTTTTCTACTCCTTATGTTTGATTTATGATCTTCATTTCTTCTTATGGCTGCTATGTTAAATCTTTAATTCTTCCTCTTTCATCAAATTCCTAGATGGTTAATTAACTCATGCTTTTAAAACTAAACCATAGTCATTAAAAGTTCTTTTTAGATCACCTACCCTTTCAAGTTAAATCCGTCCTGGTTGGCAAAGGAATACTTATCAGTGATTGTAAAAGAGGTCTGGTTGGATTCTGCTTTCCTGGCAGAAACTGATTTCCAACATAGATTTGTGTGGAAATTAAAAGTGTTAGAAAACCAGATAAAAACTTGGGCTAGGCTTCGATGTCATGCAAAGCTTCTCAGACTTGAATCTTTGGAGGAGGATCTTTGAGTGGAATCCTTGGAATTACAAAGGGATGGTATAGATCCGATTATTGATTGTCACTTAAAATCGTTGGAAGCAGAACAAAAAAATATTCTTCTCCACGATGAGGAACTTTGGAGACAGAGAAGTAGAGAGATTTAGTTGAAATGTGGGGATCAAAACACAAATTTCTTTCACAACTTTGCCAGTGAAAACTGGAATAAGAAACATATCTAGGAAATTACTGATGAGAATGGCCAATTGCATAGGGGGCAAGAGGCTCTCAAAAAAGAAGCATCAAGGCACTTCAAAGGTTTGTTTAAGGATGATGACTACACCTCTCCAATTGACCAAGTAAATATTGTCAAGTTGTTCTCTACTTTCGTCACGGAGGAGGATTCTTTACTTATTGAACGTCCCTGTACAAAATTGGAAATTTGGAATACCTTAAAGCTCTTCGAAAAAGATAAAAGTCTAGGTCCGGATGACTTGACAATCGAATTATTCACCCACTTTTTTTATCTCCTTGGTGATGACCTAATGGAACTAGTGGAGGAATCAAGGATCAGATGAAAGGTGCAATGCTCGCTTAACTCTACTTTCCTGGCGTTGATACCAAAGGAGAATAAACCATCGACTTTTGGTGATTACAGACCCGTTTCGCTATGCAATTTATGCTATAAGTTGATAGAAAAGGTGATCGGAAATAGAGTCAAGCCTATCCTTTCGAGGGCATTGTCGAGAGAACAACTTAGTTTTTTAAAAGGCAGGCAGATATTGGACGCAATTGGGATTGTGCAAGAATGTCTACAAAATATAAAATTAAAGAAGTTAAGAACCCTAATTTTAAAACTGGATTTAAAAAAAGCATATGATTATGTAAACTGGGACTTTTTGTGTTTAATTCTTATCCAAATTGGCTTCAGTCAATCTTTCACGACTTGGATCATGAGTTGTGTTGTTAGCTCCTATTTTGTTGTTTTGATAAATGATGAGACTTCTACTTTTTTCCAGAGCGAACTTGGTCTTATACATGGTTGTCCTCTCTCGCCACTATTGTTTATCTTAGTCATGGAAAGTATTAGTCTTTTGCTGAAGAAAGGTCAATCTAATGGTGTTTTTTCGGGGCTAAAAGTCTCAAGGCTTATCAAAATCCTTCATCTAATTTTTGTTGATGACATCCTTATCATGACAAAATCATCTCTTGAGGAATGGTTGGCGATTAAATCACTTATGGAGTTTTTTTTTGTGCATCGGGGCTCAAAGTAAATTTAAAAAAATCAACTTTCCACCACTTGAGTATACAAGAGGAAGCCTTGGAAAATCTAAAGGATGTGTTTACGATCAAATTTGTCGAGCTATCTGAAGGTTTTAGATACCTGGGGTACTTCATCAAATAAGAGAAATCAACTTTTGAAGATTGGAGATGGCTTATTACTAAATTTGAAAACAAGATTAATCATTGGTGCAACCGTTGGTTATCACTCAACGATCGTTGCACTCTAGTAAAGGTGGTTTTAGAATCTCAATTAGTGTACTCGATGGCCTTAGTGGTGATCCTTTCTTCTGTACTCTCAAAGATTCAACTTTGATTTTTGACTTCCTCGGGTTGGGTGGTGGCACTACACAATATTATCACCTCTGCAATTGGGAGTTGATTGCCAAATCGAAGTCTGTAGCAGGTTGGGGCCTTAGGAATATTTTCCACTTCACTCGATCCTTGGTTGCAAATTCCTTATGGCGGGTGCTAATGAAAGAAGGTATATGGCACAAGGTGATTAAGGATACGTATCTCCCTTATGTATCTGTTGCAACCTGGATCAGACCGGCTACAGTAATACAACCACTGGCTTCACAAACTTGGACAAATTTGTTGAAGTCGCTTCCTCTCATCACACATTGGCTAAGCTGGAACTCGGGTAATGGGAACTCAATATTGATCAAGCCAGAGCTCAGTATTCAACGAGGTTCATTACTGATCAATGGAAAAGCAGCGTAGATTTGTGATTATAAAGGATTTTGGAAATTGAGTGGTCCTCCTTTTGCAAGGCTCTTGTTGTATCTGGTATCCATCTTCATCCTAGAGATGACATACTTCTTTGGACCGGTGGCGACCAGTTGGGTATTCTCATTGTTAAAAATGTATATAACGCATTGACAAGGAAAATATGGAATCTTCATATTGCAGGGTAGAGGAATCAATTGTGGTCTTGGGATCTACCATACAAAATCAAACTATTCACTTGGCTTGTCATGGAGAATAAAATTTTAACTTGGGAAAATCTTCAGAAAAGAGGTTGGAATGGCCCCAGTGTTTTCCCATTATGTGAGAAGGTGATCCGGATTTATGTAGGAACACAATGAAATACAGAAATACACATGAACGCAGAGATGCAACGGAACTAAAAATAGTAAATTGCCAAAATTGCCAGAAAACTGTTTTGAGCCAGTCGGAAAAGGTGGGTGGCCACCGATATCCACCTGGATCAGAAGGATTCTGAGACGATTTTTCACTTGTTTGTACACTGCACTTTTACTCTAAAATTGTGGTAGTTTTTAACTGCAACTTATAGTTTAAGTTCTTCATGGGGTGGCAACTCTATTGCAAACTATTTTGACACTTGGTCAAAAAGGAGAAGGTTTATAATTTTCTCCCCTCGCTGGCTTGTTGGTTTATATGGATGGAACAAAATAAGTGCATATTGATTCTCATGTTCCCTCCATTCAGGGGGCTACCCTTAAACTTACATGGATTTTGGAAAACTTATTTGGAATGCGGTCTTGAATAGGAAATATTCCAAGAATAAAAAATACACATGCTATTACTCTGGCCTCTGTAGCCTGGTTTGATGGAGAAACCCAAGCAAATGGGCTTTTGAGTGGGGCTGGGGGAGTAATAAAGAAATCTGGAAATATTTATTACAAGTGAACTCTAAACCGTGGTCTAGGCACAAACACTAGGGTCAAACTTCTGGGAGTGTGGGCATCCTTAATCTTGGCAACCCAGTTGGATATTATTTAGCTACAAGTCTTGGGAGACTAAAAAATTGTGATAGATTGGTTGAATAATAGGGGAACTCTACAAGTCACTTCACTTATGGGTTGGCTGGAACCAATCCTGGAACTAAAAAATTCATTCAACATCATCAGATTTGCTCACATCTACAGGGAAGAATATGGGGAGGCAGACACCTTATAGAAAAAAGCGCTTCAGATGCCAGAAGGAAAGATCCATTTCAACAAATGGATCTATGGTCACGAGGGTCCCTCTCATTTTATGAATCTCTATTTGTGACTGTTTTTTTCTCTAGTTTTTTGGTAGTTATGCTATTTAGCTAGACTTGTGGGCTATCCATCAGAGATATATGTATCTTTATGTTTTTTGATGATGCTTTGTGAGATGATTTGTAAATACTTAAAGCACTTGAAGGTCTGTTATGAAAGACTTTTTTTTGAAGTGCCTTTGAAGATGGATGTAACTATTAGTTATATGTATTGTTTTGTGAACAACATATATTAAATATATTGAGAAATTTTCTGCTGGAAAAAGTTGATAAATATAAAAGCAAGGAAGTGTGACCATATACATATCCATGTCAAACTAAAAGAAAACCAACCTAGCAATGTGTTATTTGTGAGTTAATAATTCCAAATTCTACATATATCATCAAAATAATAATGCACAATCCATAATGTACTCTAGCCATATGTCAGATAAACATCTACATCAATTGTCCCATAGTAGGCTTCAAGATAATAATAAACATAAATATAGAAATACAGGCCATTTATCTTCTTTCCTTTGAGAGTGTCCCAGAACTTCAGCCACATTGTCCTCTACCTCAAAACTCATTCTTTGAAATGATTATCCCATCATGAATTATGCGCTATCAGCCTTATAACTCCATATTTTCGTTGCAAATTTAATATGAACAAACATGAATTGATTCATGCAAGCAATACAAACGAAATGCATATCAACTATTGTGTGTAACTCATACTCAAAACTTTACTACTTTAAAGGGTTAATGAAAGAAATGCGAGAGGGAAAGGACAAAAATTACTACTTTAAAGGGTTGATGAAAGAAATGCGAGAGGGAAAGGACAAAAATTATTGCTAGCATGTAAGTAATTTGCATTAAATTGGCAAATATTTGATTGTATTTGCGAAAGAAATAGGTGATAGAAGAGCTGCGATATTATATGTAAGTAACTTAGTAAACAATACATGAAATAATCATCTTAAATGAAAGATGAATACAAGCTATGTATAAGATGACGTGTAAATAATTTCAAAATGCCATGGAAATAAAAATCTGAAAATTGAAATCATGTATAATCTTTGATACATGATTAAGGACAATTTAGGTCTATAATAATCATATACAAAATTATCTTCTATATTAAGACAATTTGAACATCAATGGTATATAAGTATACAATTTGAAATTGCAATGATAAAGTATGAATATCAATGAGTAATTGGGCCAAAGGTAACATCTATTTCGTCATGAAGACTGCATTAATTTTTAAGAAATAGACCAAAATGAATGCACCGTGAATGCTACACAACTAACACAAATTGAGATTAGAATAGAGATACAAATGAAAATCAATTTTATCATAACAACAATTCCAATGAGATAGGTGAGTATAAGGCGACATGGAAAATAGGGTATTAGAAAAAAAAAAAAAACATTGAACAAGCGACATGGAAAATGTATCATAATAATAATTCCATTGAGATAGGTGAGTATAAGGCGACATGGAAAAAAAAACATTGAATTGGCGACATGGAAAATGGGGAACATAGTACTAGAAAAAAATATTGAATCAATATCTCATTAGAACAAGTAGTTTGGAGTCCATTTTAAACCATAATGTTTTTCATTTTCATTCCAAATTTTCATATGCTTTCAAATAGATAGAAAATGCTCAACATAACTAGCTTGGGATATGAAATGACAAGTGCATGGTAAGGGTTTAATGTCCATTAAAATTCATTACTTGGATTTCAATATATAAACTCAATTATTAAATAATGCTCAAACTTTGACATAGCCTATGCTAGGTAGTTAATGACAAATGTGAAAGTAAAGGTTTGATGGTCAAGTCAAATTTACACTACAAAACCACAAAAATAATCATTATCAAATATAATACAAGAAGAGGCCATGTGACAAATGATGTTAGGTAATAAAATAATGTATAAAGTGCAACAACAGAGGTCACAACAATGATAGATGACACCATTATGTGTTCCAAATAACTAATGGAAGTATTGACAGATGCCCGTTGCAAGATTTAACAAATTAATGCGAACATAGAACGCCATAGGGAAATCAATTGGAATGAATAATGGGCCCAATTTTTCACAAGGGTTGGACCTCAAAGTTAATCAATATATTTAAGCAATCCATTGCAAACAACACCATGTGTTATCACAAGAAGGTTGGGGTAAAATGCTCAAGCATAACCCACTTAACCAAAATATGAGATGATAACAAATGCAAAGTGGGTGCCTAAGCTAGGGCTCATCAAACCCATAAATACTACCATATGAACTGTTGGCCCTCGACCAAGTTTTGAGGAAATATTGTTCGGGTTTGACCACTTTTGGACTTCGACAGGTTGGTCGAAGATGGAGCACCCAGGTAGAGCTGAGATTGCAAGATCTCACTTACTTTGTGGACCCAACAAGGGGTTCATCAAGGTTTTTGTATTAGGGTTTTGGGATGTCGACCCATGGCTTTACCCATGATTAGGCCTTTTTGTAAGGGATGTAAAAGTGTATATAGGAAGGAATGAAATGTATAAGTAGCGAAGTGTGCTTAGTGCAAGCAATGTAGTGATGGGATAAGTGCAAGAGACAAGTGATGTGTATGTAGCTAAGTGCAAGTGGCTTTGAGTTGCTTCGTGCAATAGATTGTATATGTAATGCTCTGTGTGAGTTGGATCTATGCCTTGATCTGATTTTGGGAAGGTGGATCTGGCGCTTAGTGCACAGAGCATCTGTCCAGTGTGAAGCTTGGCTCCGTGGCTTAGTGCACAGGAGCAGATGAATGTAAGATATTGAAGCAGAATAATAGAAGAAGAAGCAGTTGGTGGACATAGCCCCACACTGGGGTGAACCACGTAAATGTTGTGTTGATGAGTTGCTTTGTGCTATGATGTTTATGCTTTGAATCTGTTTAGTGCATTAAATGTTATGAATGCTAGATAGCTTGTAATATACCAGATATAAAATGTATGCAGAATAGAAATAAAATGCTAGAAATGGCATAATAACAACAATATAACCAGAACATTCACCACAATAGCACTGGAATGATAAGAGAATAATAACAGAAATAACACTTTGAATCTAAAAGCAATGTTCACAGGCCTCTTCGAGGGGGAAACCTCCAGTTGAGCAGAGCTCTATTACAATAATATCCAAGCTAGGGTTCTCATACCCTCGACTCCTATTTATACTAAAAAGAAGCATCTAGAGGAAGATCATTCTAGAAGCGGAAGCTTCTATTAGGTCTTCTTACATCTGCCTTATTCTATTTTATTGAAA
>CBVK0100069458.1:0-14874 GCA_900067695.1 Picea abies
TCAACTGGTCAAAAAGTCAACATTGATGACATCAGCATGTTGACTGTGCAGCAGATGATGTGGCACTCTTTGGCTGATGGTGATTCGGCAGGTTCGATGATAAGGCAGACATGTGGCAGGTAACTGGACTAGTCAATAACTGACAAGTGGCATTAATCCGACAAATGGGGAGATGCCACGTGGCCCAGTCATGGGCAGCCACGTGGCACCCAGTCATCAGTTGAAGTGGCATGTTAAAAAAATTGTTTTGGGGTCCATGGGATTTGAACCCATGACCACCACCAAACCCAACACCTTAAGAAATGGTCTTTGCCAATACACCAAATTATTTCTTATGTTATAAAACCCACATTATAACATATATTGCAAAGTATTGTATGGAGAGGAGCCAGCGCTTAGCCCTTTGGGCTAGCACTTGGCCATATGAATCCATATGACCCTGTCAAGGGGGCATGCACTAGGCAAGAGGGGGCTTATGCCCAAATCTAACTATAAAGTGGGTTTTATAACCAATTTTTGGGTTTTAATGGTAATTAAGCCTATTTTTAATGGTTTTTGGGAGTTATTGGGTAGTTTTGGAGCCTAATTTTTGGGAGGAAGTTGGGGATGAGCAACCAACTTTCCCAGCTATATAACCCAGGCCTATTTGAGGCATTGAGGGGCATTCAGAACAAAATTATGCTGAGGAGAAGCCAAGCCAAAGCCATTTTGAGACAGAGAAGCTTTTGAGGAGGAGACGTTGTCGGACCATTTCTGGGAGCTCCGGACGTCCGTTTTGCGTGTCATTTTCTTTGTATGGTTCTAGAGATCTGGAAGAACATGACCAGATCAATCTTGTAGCCATTTGGCATTGCAGCGATGTACTTTTGAGATTTTGAACAGAAATAAAAAAGTCTCCCCCACAGAGAAAAAGGCCCGGAGACGTAGGCAAAGTTGTGCCGAACTTCGTTATCAATCTGCGTGTTATGGTTTGTTGTCTATTATTTCATTTCAAATCTGCATGTGTATATGGCTGTTATAATTCCTCTTCTTTCCTCATTCTTTCACTAAGTTTCTCAAATGGTTAAGTAAATGCATGCAAAATTAAAACTCAACCATAAGTCATTAAAAGATCCGACGGATCATCAACGTTACAAGCGCTCGGGAACCCACTTGCATCTCTCAAATGGGTATCAAAAAATTATTTTGTATTTTTAAACCCATAATTCAATGATCCGAAATCAGATCCAGAAGCCTGACAGGGTTTAAAAATGCTCAAAAATGAAAGTGCTCGGAAAGCGACGAAACCAGCGTTGTTGCGTCCATCTCGTCTTCCTGATTCTGGCGGTATATTTACTTCGTCAAACGGGCTTCGTATGCAGAAGATATCACGTTTTGTCCAAAAAGGCAAACAGACAAAAAAAGGGGATGACTGTACAGTCTGTACAGTCCGTACAGTGCCACGTGGCACCCTGTGGTTGGTTGTTGTGTTATATGTTAAAATTGTTTGGTTTTACTATGGGTCGAACCCCCGACCTCACCTCCAGGGAACGGACTGGCAGGACCAGGCTAGCCGCCCGGCCCACGAGTGGTGCTTGTTATACAAATGGCACGGGGGTAAGGGCTGAGGCTTAGCCCCAGCCCACGGTTCAACCTGTTACCACACGACCGAGAGTGCGGAGGTAAAACAGATAGCGCTGAGGTATTAGCCCACGGTTAAACGGCTTATCACATGACCACGACACGGGGGTATGCGACAGGGACTGGCCCTTGGTTCCCGGGCGGCGCCATACGACCTGGGACCATAACCCAAACAGAGCGCGAGGGATTAAAACCGTTAGCCCGTGAGTCCGTCGGATTTGCCAAGAGACCAGGTGTTGGAGCACGAGAAAAGGGGCCAGCGCTTGGCCACATGGGCCATAAGACCTTGCCAAAGGGGGGGCGCACCGGATGAAGGGGGCTAATGCCTATTTTTAATTAAAAAGTGGGTTTTTGGTTATGTATTTGGGATTTTATTGATTTAATGTTGATTTTAATTGATTTTCTCCATTTTTGGGAGATATTGGGCATTTTTGGAGCCCAAATTTTGGGAGGAAGTTGGAGATGAACAACCAACTTCAAATCTATATAAACCAAGCCTTTTTGAGGCCATAAGAAAGCAGTCAGAGCAGAGTTATGCTAAAGGGAAGCCAAGCCAAAGCCATTTTGATGCAGGGAAGATTTTGAGGAGCAGACGCTGTCGAGCCATTTCTGGGAGCTCCAGGTGTCCGTTTTGCGTGCTGTTTTCTTTGCAGGGTTCTAGAGATCTGGAAGAACATGACCAGATCAATCTTGTAGCCAATTGGCACTACAACGATGTACTTTTGAGCTTTTTGAACAGAAATAATGAATCCTCCCCCACAGAGACAAAGACACAGAGACGTAGGCAAAGTTGTGTCGAACTCCGTTATCAATCTGCGTGTTATGGTTTGTTGTTTATTACTTCATTTCAGATCTGCATATATGTATATGGCTATCATAATTCTTCTTCTTTCCTCATTATTTCACTAAGTTTCTCAAATGGTTAATTAATGCATGCAAATTTAAAACTCAACCATAGTCATTAAAAGATCCTACGAATCAAGTGGTATCAGAGCTAGTTGACGTTTAGATTTGAGTTTTGCATGTTAACCAGGGAAAAGCTACAGTGTGGTGAAGGCGAGCTTGTTGCAGAGAATCCATTAATTGGATTGAGAAAGAGAGCTTCTCACAGTGAGAAGATGGCATCGGAAGAAGGGATTTCTCAAGATGAGAAAGAATTCCGGAAAACATTCCATGTTATGTCGGAGATGGTGAAAGTTTTGTACGAGGATTACCTGGAACGGAAGAGACCTGTTTTGGGTGGATCTTCAAAGGGAAAAAGTGAAGAGGAAGAGGACCATCCTCAGATTCCTCCTTCACCTCCACATAAGAATAAACATGAAATGTCATTGTTAAAACTTGATGTAAAATTTGAGTTGCCCATATATGAATGATGGTGAAGTAAATGTAGAAAAACTTGACAATTGGATCAGGAAAATGGAGGTATACTGCAGTGTGCAACAGATCAAGGATGAGGCCACACAAATTAAGTTGGCATCTTTGAGACTTGCAGGTACAACTCTTATCTGGTGGCAAAGCAAGCTACAAAAGGGAACAAAAAATGTGGGTAATGTATTTCCATCATGGAAGAATTTCGTTTCTACACTTAGGAAACAATTCTATCCTTTGGGTTATAAAGAAAAAGCAATAATTGAATGACAATCTTTAAAACTAAGAAAATGAAAAACAGTGCAAGAATACACCGATGGATTTTGAAAAATGGCATTAATGTTGGATATGCCTTTGCAAACACAAGAAACTCTTATGAAGTATATAGGAGGTTTACCTGCGCATATTAGAAACATTGTTTTCATATTTGGACCCACTAACCTTGATGAGGTTTCTGTTCAAGCTACGTATATTGAAGCAGGGAAAGCATGTGTGTTAGGGGAATCATCGTCTTCAAGAAAAATGGACAAGAGGAAAAGGCATGGCAAGAATGCAAATGCAGTGACAAAGAAGGAAGGAAAGCCCTCTTGCAAGCATTGCAAGAAAGAGGGGCATGATGAGGACAGATGTTGGCAGTTGCATCCCGAGAAGAGGCCAAAGTGGTTCAAAGAAAAGAAGGGAACGCAAACAGTGGCAACGACATCAAAACCCACATACTTGGGATTGGATTCAGGTGATGAGTCAAAGATTTCATTGGTTGGTATGACAGGTAAATTTGGTGAAGACATTGATTGTAGAAGCAAGTTGTTTCATATAAGGGTAATCATGCAACACACTAAGATAGACACATTAATTGACAGTGGATCTCAATCTAATCTAATCTTAGAAGAATTGGTTAAGCAATTGAGATTAAAAACACAAACTCATCATAAGTCTTACACACTTAAATGGATAAGCAATCATCATCAGATGCACATAACAAAGAAGTGCACAATCAAATTTGCAATTTCATCTAAGTATGTGGACGAAGTAACATGTGATGTTTTGTCGTTAAAAGAATGTGGAATGGTCTTAGGTAGTCCGTACTTATATGATTGTAAGGCAATCTTCTACAGGACAAAGAATCAATATCAATTCACTAAAGCAGGTCAAGATTATGTGGTGCATGCTCATCATGTTAAAGAAAATAAAACACTTCAAACAATGGAACAATTAAAGAAGGCAGTGCAAGCAAGCAACAAACCAATAATTGTTTCAAATGAAGTAATTGATCTTAAGCAAGAACAAAGACATGATTGTTGAATGGAAAATCAATCATAAGTTGCTTCAAGATAAGCTCATGTCGTGCAAATATCTCAAGTATATCATCTCATTTGCAGTCGTCTTCTTGATACTGTCATTAGTAATGTTTTCTACATGGATGATAGTAGCTTCAGTAAGATGTAACAGGATTCAAATGGCTAACAATATCTTGTCAGTTGTCATGATTGTGTTACAGTTGATCTTAATGAGACAGGTGCACAGGACAGAGTTCAGAGACAGAGGACAAGCCAGGTAGCCTATCTCGAGCTTGTTGACTGGTCGGTAACCTTTTGGGGACCAAAAGGTCTTTTTGTGGGGAGGTGTGATCCAAAATCGGATCTAGAAGCTTGACAGGGTTTAAAAATGCTCAAAAATGAAAGTGCTCGAAA
The DNA here is from genome assembly GCA_900067695.1 of Picea abies. Taxonomy (NCBI): domain Eukaryota; kingdom Viridiplantae; phylum Streptophyta; class Pinopsida; order Pinales; family Pinaceae; genus Picea; species Picea abies. The sequence goes on from CBVK0100069458.1 coordinate 4,680, forward strand.
AGTGATGAAACTAGCGCCATTGTGTCCGTCTCGTCTTCCTGATTCTGACGGTATATTTACTTCGTCAAATGGGCTCAATATGCAGAAGATATCGCGTTCTATCTGAAAAGGCAAACAAGCAAAAAAAGGGGATGAATGTACAGTCCGTACAGTGCCATGTGGCATGTTGACTTTACAGATCGTATGGTCCATACAGATCACGTGGAAGCTCCAGAAGGCGACATGTGGCAGGCTAATTTGGCGTACGGGAAAACAGTTGGACCAATCCATGGGCGACACATGTCACCACTGTAAGGGTGACACGTGGCATGGATGACGTCAACAGCTGACGTGGCAGGGTTGACAGAGGAGTGACGTGGCAGACGTACGGTGATAGGTGGCAGGCACGTGGACCAATTGGCATTTGACGCGTGGTAGATTTTGGTTGGGTGTTGAGGTGCCACATTGCCCAGTCATGGGCTTCCACGTGGCACCTTGTGGTTGGTTGTTGTGTTATATCTTAAAATTGTTTGGTTTTACCATGGGTCGAACCCTCGACCTCACCTCCGGGGAACAGACTGGCAGGACCAGGCTAGCCGCCCGGCCCATGAGTGGTGCTTATTATACAAATGGCATAAAACGTATTTATTTTTTATCAGTGTATTCGTCGGCGGGGGTAAGGGCTGGGGCTTAGCCCCAGCCCACGGTTCAACCTGTTACCACACGACCGGGAGCACGAAGGTAAAACGGATAGCGCCGAGGTATTAGCCCACGGTTCAACGACTTATCACATGACCACGACACGGAGGTATGTGACAGGGAATGACACTTGGGTCTCGAGGGCCCCATACGACTCGGGACCATAACCCAAACAGAGCGCGGGGGATTAAAACCGTTAGCCCGTGGTTTCGTCGGATATGCCAAGAGACCAGGTGCTGGAGCGCGAGAAAAGGGGCCAGCGCTTAGCCTTTGGGCTAGCGCTTGGCCACATGGCCCATAAGACCTTGCCAAAGGGGGCATGCGCCGGATGAAGGGGGATAATGCCTATTTTTAATTAAAAGGTGGGTTTTTGGTTATGTTTTTGGGATTTTATTGATTTAATGCCTGATTTTAATTGATTTTCTCCATTTTTGGGAGATATTGGGCATTTTTGGAGCCCAAATTTTGGGAGGAAGTTGGAGATGAACAACCAACTTCAAATCTATATAAACCAGGCCTGTTTGAGGCCATAAGAAAGCAGTCAAAGCAGAGTTATGCTGAAGGGAAGCCAAGCCAAAGTCATTTTGATGCAGGGAAGATTTTGAGGAGCAGACGCTGTCGTGCCATTTCTGGGAGCTCCGAACGTCCGTTTTGCGTGCCATTATCTTTGCAGGGTTCTAGAGATCTGGAAGAACATGACCAGATCAGTCTTGTAGCCAATTGGCACTACAGTGGTTTACTTTTGAGCTTTTTGAACAGAAATAAAGAAGCCTCCCCCACAGAGACAAAGGCCCAGAGACATAGGCAAAGTTGTGTCGAACTTCGTTATCAATCTACGTGTTATGGTTTGTTGTTTATTACTTCATTTCAAATATGCATATATGTATATGGCTGTCATAATTCCTCTTCTTTCCTCATTCTTTCACTAAGTTCCTCATAATGTTAATTAATGCATGCAAAATTAAAACTCAACCATAGTCATCAAAAGATCCTACGGATCATTCAACTTCTTTCAAATAGCCTTCATTTGGGGCGTGTCAAACTTGGGTCCAGAATGACACGAAGTTGATAAAAATGGGCTCAAGAACTACCTGTCTTTGCTCACAATCAAGACCATGTGTACAACTCTGAAAAAAGGTATCCAAATATGATTTCATATTTGCAAGCGAAAAATTTTGCTTTTCAAAAATCACCTTCATTCGGGGTTAACCAGAATGAACCCAGAACAATACGAATTTGATCGAAATGGGCAAAAGAATGCCTCAACGTTGCAGGAGCTCGAGAACCCACATATATCTCTCAAATGGGTATAAAAAATGTGATTTATATTTTTAAACCCATAATTCCACTTCTTCTAAATAGCCTTCGTTCGAGGTTGGTCATTCTTGGGCCTAAAATGACCCGAAGTTGATAAAAAGGGGTTCAAGAACTACACGTCTTTGCTCGCAATCAGGACCATGTGTACAACTCTCAAAAGGGTATGAAAATATGATTTCATATTTTCAAATGAAGAATTTTGCTTTTCAAAAATCACCTTCATTCGGAGTTAACTAGAATCAACCCTACAACAATATAAATTTGATCGAAATGGGCAAAAGAATGCCTCAATGTTGCGAGAGCTCGAGAACCCACATATATCTCTCAAATGGGTATCAAAAAATTGATTTATATTTTTAAACCTATAATTCCACTTCCTTCCAAATAGCCTTCGTTCGAGGCTAGTCATTCTTGGGCCTAGAATGACCCAAAGTTGAGAAAAAGGCGCCGAAGAACTACACTTTTTCTCCCAGAATCGGGACGACATGTACAACTCTCAAATGGGTATCCAAATATGATTTCATATTTGGAAATGAAGAATTTGTCTTTTCAAAAATCACCTTCATTTGGGGTTAACCAGAATCAACCCTAAAACGATATGTATGTGATCAAAATGGGCCAAAGAATGCCTCAATGTTATGATTTCTCGAGAACCCATTTGCATCTCTCAAAACAGTATCAAAATATTATTTTAAACTTTTAAACCCCTAATTCCACTTTTTCTAAATAGCCTTCATTCGGGGCTGGTCAAACTTGGGGCTAGAATGACCCGAAGTCGAGAAAAAGGGGCCCAAGAACTACATGTCTTTGCTCGCAATCAAGACCACATGTAACACTCTCGAATGGATATCCAAATATGATTTCATATTTTCACATGAAGAATTTTACTTTTCAAAAATCACATTCATTCGGGGTTAACCAGAATCAACCCTAAAATGATATGAATTTGATCGAAATGGACCAAAGAATGCCTCAACGTTGCAAGAGCTCGAGAACCCACCTATATCTCTCAAATGGGTATCGAAAAATTGATTTATATTTTTAAACCCATATTTCCACTTCTTCCAAATAGCCTTCGTTCGAGGCTGGTCAATCTTGGGCCTAGTATGACCTGAAGTTGAGAAAAAGGGGCCCAAGAACTACACGTTTTCTCCCACAATCGGGACGACATGTACAATTTTCAAATGGGTATCTAAATATGATTTCATATTTGGAAATGAAGAATTTGTCTTTTCAAAAATCTCCTTCATTCGTGGTTAACCAGAATCAACCCTAAAACGATACGAATTTGATCGAAATGGTCCAAAGAATGCCTCAACGTTACGAGCGCAGGAGAACCCATTTGCATCTCTCAAATGGCTATCCAAAAATTATTTTATATTTTTAAACCCATAATTCCACTTTTTCTAAATTGCCTTCATTCGGGGTTGGTCAAATATTGGCCTATAATGACCTGAAGTTGAGAAAAAGTGGCCCAAGAACCTACTTGTTTTCGCTCGTAATTAGGACCAGGTTTACAACTATCAAATGGGTATCCAAATATGATTTCATATTCGCAAATGGAGAATTTTGCTTTTCAAAAATCACCTTCATTTGAGGTTAACCAGAATCGACTCTAAAGCGATACGAATTTGTTCGAAATGGACAAAAGAATGCCTCAACGTTACAACTGCTCGGGAACCCACTCGCATCTCTCAAATGGGTATCAAAAAATTATTTTGTATTTTTAAACCCATAATTCAATTAAACCCATAATTCAACTTCTTCCAAATAGCCTTCATTCGGGGCGGGTCAAATGTTGGCCAAGAATGACGCGAAGTTGAGAAAACGGGGCCCAAAAACATCACGTCTTCGCTCACAATGAGGACCACATGTACAACTCTCAAATGGGTATCCAAATATGACTTCATATTTGCAAATGGAGAATTTTGCTTTTCAAAAATCACCTTCATTCGGGGCTAACCATAATCAACCCTAAAATGATACGAATTTGATTGAAATGGGAAAAAGAATGCCTCAACGTTACAAGTGCTCGGGAACCCACTTGTATCTCTCAAATGGGAATCAAAAAATTATTTTGTATATTTAAACTGATAATTCAACTTCTTCCAAATAGTCTTCATTCGGGGCTAGTCAAACTTCGGCCTAGAATGACCCAATGTTTAGAAAAAGGGGTCCAAGAACTACAACTTTTCGCTCACAATTAGGACCATGTGTACAACTCACAAATGGGTATCCAAATATGATTTCCTATTTGCAAATTGAGAATTTTGCTTTTCAAAAATGACCTTCATTCTGGGTTAACCAGAATCGACCGTCAAACGATATGAATTTGATCGAAATGGGAAAAAGAATGCCTCAGTGTTACAAGCGCTCGGGAACCCACTTGCATCTCTCAAACAGGTATCAAAATATTATTTTATACTTTTAAACCCATAATTCCACTTTTCTAAATAGCCTTCATTCGGGGCTAGTCAAACGTGGGCCTAGAATGACCCGAAGTTGAGAAAAAGGGCCCAAGAACCTACACATTTTTCCTCGTAATTAGGATCACGTGTACAACTCTCAAATGGGTATTCAAATATGATTTCATATTTGCAAATGAATAATTTTACTTTTCAAAAATCACCTTCATTCGGGGTTAGCCAGAATCGACCTTAAAATGATACGAATTTGATTGAAATGGGAAAAAGAATGCGTCACTGTTAGGAGTGCTCGTGAACCCACTTGCATCTCTCAAATGGGTATTCAAAAATTATTTTGTATTTTTAAACCCATAACTCCACTTCTTCCAAATAGCGTTCGTTTGAGGTTGGTAAAAGTTGGGCCTAGAATGACCTTAAGTTGAGAAAAAGGGGCCCAAAAACTACACATATTCTCTCGCAATCATGACCATGTTTACAACTGTCAAATCTGTATGAAAATATGTTTTCATCTTTGGAAATGAATAATTTGTCTTTTCAAAAATCACATTCATTCGGGTACCAAAATCAACCCTAAAACGATACAAATTTGATCGAAATGGGCCAAAGAATGCCTCATCGTTGCGAGAGCTCGAGAACACTCCTATATCTCTCAAATGGGTACCAAACAATTATTTTATATATTTTAAACCCATAATTCAACTTCTTCCAAATAGCCTTCAATCAAGGCTGGTCAAAATTGGGCCTAGAATGACCCGAAGTTGACAAAAAGGTACCTAAGAACTACAACTTTTCGCTCGCAATTAGGATCGCGTGTACAACTCACAAATGGGTATCCAAATATGATTTCATATTTTCAAATGGAGAATTTTGCTATTCAAAGATCACCTTCATTTGGGGTTAACTAGAATCGACCCTAAAACGTTACGAATTTAATCGAAACGGGAAAAAGAATGCCTCAACATTACGAGCCCTCAGGAACCCACTTGCATCTCTCAAATGGGTGTCAAAAAAATGTTTTGTATTTTTAAACCCATAATTCCACTTCTTCCAATTAGCCTTCATTCGGGGCTGGCCAAACTTGGGCGTAAAATGACCTGAAGTTGAGAAAAAGCGGCCCAAGAACTACACATATTCTCTTGCAATAAAGACGACGTGGACAACTCTCAAATGGGCATCTAAATATGATTTCATATTTGAAAATGAAGAATTTTTCTTTTCAAAAATCACCTTCATTCGGGGTTAACCAAAATCAACCCTAAAACGATGCGAATTGGATCGAAAATGGCCAAAGAATGCCTCAACGTTGCGAGATCTCAGGAACCCACCCATATCTCTCAAATGGGTATCAACCCACCCACTTCTTCCAAATATCCTTCATTCGAGGCTGGTCAAACTTGGGCCTAGAATGACCCGAAGTTGAGAAAAAGGGACCCAAGAACTACACGTTTTCACTCACAATCAAGACCACATGTACAACTCTCAAATGGGTTTCAAAATATGATTTATATTTTCAAATGAAATATATTGTTTTTCAAAAATCACTTTTATTCGAGGTTAACCAGAATCAACCCTAAAATGATACAAATTTGATCGAAATGGGCCAAACAATGCCTCAATGTTATGAGCGCTCGGGAACCCACTTGCACCTCTTAAATATGTATCAAAAATTTATTTTAGATTTTTAAACCCATAATTCCACTTCTTCTAAATAGGATTCATGCGAGGCTAGTCAAACTTGGTCCTAAACTGACACGAAGTTGAGTAAAAAGGGCCCAAGAACTACACATCTTCGTTCACAATTAAGACCACATCTACAACTCTCAAATGGGTATCCAAATATGATTTCATATTTGCAAATGAAGAATTTTTCTTTTCAAAAATCACCTTCTTTCGGGGTTAACCAGAGTCAACCCTAAAACGATACGGATTTGACTGAAATGAGCCAAAGAATGTGTCGACGTTGCGAGAGCTCAGGAACTCACCTATATCTTTCAAATGGGTATGAAAAAATTATTTTATATTTTTAAACCCATAATTCCACTTCTTCCAAATAGCCTTCATTCGAGGATGGTCAATATTGGGCCTCGAATGATCCGAAGTTAAGAAAAAGTGGCCCAAGAACTACACACTTTCTCCCACAATCAGGACGATGTGTACAACTCTCAAATGGGTATCAGAATATGATTTCATATTTGCAAATGGAGAATTTTGCTTTTCAAAAATCACCTTCATTTGGGGTTAATCAGAATCGATCCTAAAACGATATGAATTTGATCGAAATGGGAAAAAGAATGTCTCAACGTTATGAGCGCTCGGGAACGCAGTTGCATCTCTCAAATGGGTATCAAAAAATTATTTTGTATTTTTAAACCCATAATTCAACTTCTTCCAAATAGCCTTCACTCGGGGTAGGTCAAACTTGGGCCTAGAATGACATGAAGTTGATAAAAAGGGGCTCAAGAACTACACGTCTTTGCTCACAGTCAAGACCATGTGTACAACTCTCAAAAGGGTATCCAAATATGATTTCATGTTTGCAAATGAAGAATTTTTCTTTTCAAAAATCACCTTCATTCGGGGTTAACCAGAATCAACCCTAGAACAATACGAATTTGATCGAAATGGGCAAAATAATGCCTCAACGTTGCGAGAGCTCAAGAACCCACATATATCTCTCAAATGGGTATGAAAAAATTGATTTATATTTTTAAACCCATAATTCCACTTCTTCCAAATAGCCTTCGTTTGAGGCTGGTCATTCTTGGGCCTAGAATGACCTAAAGTTGAGAGAAATGGGCCCAAGAACTACGCGTTTTCTACCACAATTGGGACAACATGTACAACTCTCAAATGGGTATCCAAATATGATTTCATATTTGGAAATGAAGAATTTGTCTTTTCAAAAATCACCTTCATTCGGGATAAAGCAGAATCAACCTTAAAACGATACGTATTTGATCGAAATGGGCCAAAGAATGCCTCAACATTATGAGTGCTCGAGTACCCATTTGCATCTCTCAAATGAGTATCAAAATATTATTTTATATTTTTAAACCCATAATTCCACTTTTTCTAAATAGCCTTCATTCGGGGCTAGTCAAACGTGGGCCTAGAATGAACCGAAGTTGAGAAAAAGGGAACGCAGAACCTACACATTTTTCCTCATAATTAGGATAACGTGTACAACTCTCAAATGGGTATTCAAATATGATTTCATATGTGCAAATGAAGATTTTTTCTTTTCAAAAATCACCTTCATTCGGGGTTAACCAGAATCAACCCTAAAATGATACGAATTTGATCGAAATGGCAAAAAGAATGGGTCAATGTTACGAGCGCTCGTGAACCCACTTGCATCTCTCAAATGGATATTAAAAAGTTATTTTGTATTTTTAAACCCAGAACTCCACTTCTTCCAAATAGCCTTCGTTCAAGGTTGGTCAAATTTGGGCCTAGAATGACCTGAAGTTGAGAAAATGGGGCCTAAGAACTACACATATTCTCCCGCAATCATGACCATGTTTACAACTATCAAATGGGTATGAAAATATGATTTCATTTTTGGCAATGAATAATTTGTCTTTTCAAAAATCACCTTCATTCGAATACCAAAATCAACCCTAAAACAATACGAATTTGATCAAAATGGGCCAAAGAATGCCTCAACGTCGTGAGAGCTCGGGAACCCTCCTATATCTCTCAAATGGGTATCAAAAGATTGTTTTATATATTTTAAACCCATAATTCAACTTCTTCCAAATAGCCTTCATTCGAGGTTGGTCAAACTTGGCCCTAGAATCATCCGAAGTTGACAAAAAGTTACCCAAGAAGTACAACTTTTCGCTCGCAATTAGGACCGCGTGTACAACTCACAAATGGGTCTCCAAATATGATTTCATATTTTCAAATGGAGAATTTTTCTTTTCAAAAATCACCTTCATTTGGGGTTAACTAGAATCGACCCTAAAACGTTACGAATTTAATCGAAATGGGAAAAATAATGCCTCAACGTTACGAGCCCTCGGGAACCCACTTGCATCTCTAAATCAGGTATCAAAAAATTGTTTTGTATTTTTAAACCCATATTTCCACTTCTTCCAATTAGCCTTTATTCGGGGCTGGTCAAACTTGGGCCTAAAATGACCCAAAGTTGAGAAAAAGGGGCCCAAGAACTGCACGTATTCTCTTGCAATAAAGACGACGTGGACAACTCTCAAATGGGTATCCAAATATGATTTCATATTTGAAAATGAAGAATTTTTCTTTTCAAAAATCACCTTCATTAAGGGTTAACCAGAATCAACCCTAAAACGATATGAATTTGATCGAAATGGACCAAAGAATGCCTCAACGCTGTGAGAGCTCGAGACCCACCTATATCTATCGAATGGGTATCAAAAAATTGATTTATATTTTTAAACCCATAATTCCACTTCTTCCAAATAGCCTTTGTTCGAGACTGGTCAATCTTGGGCCTAGTATGACCACAAGTTCAGAAAAAGGGTCCCATGAACTACATGTTTTCTCCCACAATCAGGATGACGTGTACAATTTTCAAATGGGTATCTAAATACGATTTCATATTTGGAAATGAAGAATTTGTCTTTTCAAAAATCTCCTTCATTCGTTGTTAACCAGAATCAACCCTAAAACAATACGAATTTGATCGAAATGGTTGAAACAATGTCTCAATGTTACGAGCACTGGAGAACCCATTTGCATATCTCAAATGGTTATCAAAAAATTGTTTTGTATTTTTAAACCCATAATTCCACTTCTTCCAATTAGCCTTCATTTAGGGCTGGTCAAACTTTGGCCAAAAATGACCCGAAGTTGAGAAAAAGGGGCCCAAGAACTACACATATTCTCTTGCAATAAAGACGATGTGGAAAACTCTCAAATGGGTATCCAAATATGATTTCATATTTGAAACTGAAAAAATTTTGTTTTTCAAAAATCACCTTCATTCGGGGTTAACGAGAATCAACCCTAAAACGATGCGAATTGGATTGAAAAGGGCCAAAGAATGCCTCAACGTTGTGAGATCTCAGGAACCCACCTATATCTCTCAAATGGGTATCAAAAAATTATTTGTAATTTTAAGCCCATAATTTTACTTCTTTCAAATATTCTTCATTCGAGGCTGGTCAAACTTGGGCCTAGAATGACACGAAGTTGGGAAAAATGGGCCCAAGAACTACACGTTTTAGCTCGCAATTAGGACCACGTGTACAACTCTCAAATGGGGATCCAAATATGATTTCATATTTGCAAATGGAGAATTTTTCTTTTCAAAAATCATCTTCATTCGGGGCTAACCAGAATCAACCCTAAAACGATACAAATTTGATCGAAATGGGTAAAAGAATGTCTCAACATTACAAGCGCTCGGGAACCCTCTTGCGTCTCTCAAATGTATATCAAAAAATTATTTTGTATATTTAAATCCATAATTCCACTTCTTCCAAATAGTCTTCATTCGGTGCCAGTCAAACCTAGGCCTAGAATGACCCGAAGTTGAGAAAAAGGGTCCAAAGAACCTACACGTTTTCGCTCGTAATTAGAACCAAGTTTACAACTCTCAGATGGGTATCCAAATATGATTTCATATTCACAAATGGAGAATTTTGCTTTTCAAAAATCACCTTCATTCGAGGTTAACCAGAATCGACCCTTAAGCGATACAAATTTGTTTGAAATGGACAAAAGAATGCCTCAACGTTACAAGTGCTCGAGAACCCACATGGATCTCTAAAATGGGTATCAAAAAATTA
>CBVK0100069459.1:0-14874 GCA_900067695.1 Picea abies
CTCTCTCTCTCTCTATATATATATATATATATATATATATATATATTAATATTATTGCCATCCTCGACATGTTGTCCCTTGAAAATTTTGGGGGTGTGCTCTAGCTGTCCTGGAAACTTGTCCCCTCGTCCCTGCCATCCCCAAAGCCAGTGCAACATAGATTTTTTCTGGGGGAAATACTTCTTATATAGTTCCTTTGGCTGTGCTATCACGTTGAGGGGCATATCTGTGCTGTCAAAAGGGTCTTGCACTTGGGGGTTTTGAACCTATGACTTTGTGTTAATACAAGCTTGATCATGTTGCTTATCCTAGACGAGACTCTTTGAAATTTTTGTCTATTCCTCTTGTTGGTCTTGAAAGGGCATTGCTAGTTCTTGTTGTGCATCTTCCTAAAAATATGCTACACTTTCTTCATTTTCCACTGCTAAGCTTTCATCATCCTCTTACCGGTGAGCATGCTTGGTGCCCAAGGACCACATGGCCTTGTTTTCTTCTTCTGCTACATCAACTCAACTTCCTTTTACCTTTTGTGAAGAGGGATGGGGAGGTGAAGACACCGTGATAGGAGTGCTTTCCAAATCTATTGTTGCCTTTGTCTTTACTGCTTCTGGTGGCTTGGAAAAGATCTAGGGTGATCCTTCTCCCTCTGAGGTAGAAGGTGGATATTTTGTTTGAGGTGGCTTGGGATCTGGGGGGGCAAGTTGGGGGATCTTTGTTGATTAAATAGTGCTCTTCCTTTGCTCTTATCAATCAGGTGGGCTTCCTATGGAATTTCTTGGGGGGTTGAACTCCTCTTTACTTGCTTTTGGATAATGCATTGCGATGTGGCTAGGGTCAAAGTAGACCCTGCACCAGAAGGTAACTTGCTTGTAGTCCATACGCCGTGTCCAAAGCTATTCCTTTGCTACCAACTTGATTTCTACAGGAAACATTTGTTAAAAATCTAAGTTACTAGGGTACTTGGGTTCAGGGATGAGGACCCCACTTTTTGAAATAGGGAACTTGGGTTCGTCAGGGGTACATTATATATATATATATTTTATAATATACATGAAAAAAATTAAAAAATTTAAAAACATGCACATGGCATAATATTATTTTCAGTAAGTAACAACAAAATCATGCACATTGCTTCATTGAAGTTTTGAACAATCATACGATGATTAGAAAAACATTGAACAATCAAATGGATCGTTATCATTTGAAAATTGAAATTGACATTAATAGGTCTCAACTCTCGAGTCTTAAAATGTCAAACCAAGTTTCAAGTACATATGTTGTACTAAATTTTGTCCACTTCACCATTTCACCATTTCGCTGTGTATCGTTGTCCACAAATTTTTAGCAAGAATAGAGCACCAAAATCCCTTCATTGTTGGACAATTCTCTCCCTTCACTGCTGGAAATGAAATGGTAAAATTGAGAGGGTGATTTAGCGCTTTCAGTGCATGACGGTGTGAAGTAAGTGAAGGATTTGGGTTTTGGGAGATGGCCATGTTACCTCCCAAGTTCTCTCTTGGTGCAAAAGTCCCCTTAGCACAAGTGATGAGACCCCAAGGGTAACTTAGGCAAGCCACCATTGTCACCTCAATGGATTTACCTTTCTCACTTTAGACTAGGATAGTTCTAGTCAAGGGGGCTTCCTTATAGTCTAACTAAGCTTAATTGTTGTAGGGTGTGAAGGAGAGTGTAGCTTAGTTTGTTATTTTATTCAAGGTTTATGATTCAAAATAAAGTAACCCTCAAGAAAAGTGCAATTGTTTAGATATGTGCAGCAAGAATAAATGTGATTTGCTCTTTGAAACATTAAACCAATTTGTGATTTTCTCTTTGAAACATTAAACAGGATGAGTGAAATAAGGGGCATGTGTAGCTTATGATGATGTTTCCATCGTCTAGAAGGCAAGTTGACCTCATAAAGGTGGAAGGTCCACATGCATGGTTCAAGATGGTGTGGAACCTTTGTCACAAAGCCCAATGTAGATATCACAATGCCCTAGGTAATCACAATGCCCAATGCAGGGAGATGGATCCCAATGCAAGTACACAACTCTCAAGGTAACACAAGTCTCGAGATAGAGATGCAACTCTCGATGCAAGTACATAGATTCCAATGCAGGGTGCCTACCCATAGTGATGAGTAATGCTTCTATATACTTGTCATTGGGTGTCGAACATCAAGTGACATATTCTAACTTTTCAATAACTTGTTTAATTTTTGCTAAGTTTAACCATAGTGGGAACAACATTAACCTCTATTACACGTGACAACTCCTAGACCAAGAAATATTTCTTAGGGCACTAAGTTAGCAACATGTGATATGATGGATGATGTATAGGTCTTCTTTTACTGTCTTTCAAGATCTAGGAGTTAGTTCATGTACAAGGATATGGATTGGCATTTAATCAAAAGTTCAAGCCCTCTATGTACCTTGATGTTGGTGGTGTTGATTGTTGAACTTCTCTGTCATGACTATAGTAAAATACTAAAATGTACCCTTCACTCAAGCAAACTTGCTGATTAGGCATGTTAAGCGTTTTCTACCTTATTTTAACACTTGGACTAGACAGTTTTTGAAGGATTAACTCCTAATTATCAATCATGAATAATGTCTAAATTATATGATGAATTTGTAATGATGTAGACCAAGCATAGAAGCCTACGGAAGAATTAGAGATGAGAAAAGAGAGATGTTAGGGATGAAGATTGTTTGAGAAATTAATGGAAAGATTTGAGATATTGTGGAGATAGTTATGCATATGGTTGAACTAAACATCTAATTATGACATAGCTATGCATATGGTTGAACTAAACATCTAATTATGACATAGCTGTTATGGTCATCTATTGTTATATAAAGGGAGCAATTGTACAAAAGAAATACACACAGAAATTGCTTAATTTAATAGAATTTCCCCTTCAGGGGTTTGTTGAGTGTAAACTCCCTGTGCCCCTTGCTTCATATATGTGTGTGTATAATCATTGTTGGTTATTAAAACCAGCATTTGGTATTAGAGCTTTGGTTTTAAAGTTCAAATTGTGTCGGGAGGCATGGAGATCTATGTGATTGCAACTGAAAATCATGGAGAAGAGCTATTGTGAGTAGTCCACTTGAATTTGAAGAAAGAGTACAACTTGTGGAAATAGCTAACCAAGCAATTGTAGAAAACCGTGATGAGAGATCAGCTTGTATGGCGGATTCCTGTTACAGGGGATTGATGAGAGATCAGCTTGTATGGCGGATTCCTGTTACAGGGGATTAGGTCGAAGATGGTGGGAAAAGGTGGCACGGGTTAGGCATGTGCTGCATGCCTTGTGTGCAGAGGTTCCAACATTTGGTATCATAGCTGAAGGCACACCGTGGGGGTTACAGGTCGTCACACAAAACTGTCATAATAGCTGCCATGAAGCATTTAATGTCAACATATCGTGCATTGCAGAGATTGCAAGTTTGATTCCCATGGAGTGTGGGCACAATTTGCCTTCCAAAATAGTAAAAGGCGGCTTCTGGCCTTTGCTCTTTTTTACGCATTTGCAAATTTGTGTTCCAAAGATCCTCCATTCAGGGTTTCGAAGTGTGCCAAGTGAAACTAATTAACCCAACATGCATATAAAGTGTTCGAGCCGACATGGTGATCTTGGTCTCATGATTTGTCCAGGTCGAGGTTGAAGATCCTTTAAAACTGCAATTAGACAAAGATCTTAAATTAACAATTTGCGATGCTACACACTTGTCTCCAATATTGAATCCATGGAATCCCAGTTTGAGTTATATTGAATGTTCTTTGGCCATATATTTTGTGGAAAAATCCACGATGGAATGGATGAGGCGGATAGTTTGTTTCGGCTTAATACAAAAAAGACATAGATATAACACACATCAAATTCATATTCTTGATAATTGTGACCTCCTAAACAACAGATTGCAGATTGTTTCCTTGTTTGAACAAATCTCAAGAAAGAACGCGACCTAAAGAAGGTATATATATTTCTTTGGCATTTGGCAATGAAGATATTAAGTGAAAGTCAAGATTTGAGCCAAAGTAAAAGTCTAAATTAAGTGGAAGTCATTAAAATTGTCAAGGAGTTGAAGTTAAAGTCAAGTTTAAGTCATATCATATCATGACAGTGGTGCGTCAATTAAGTTTACCAAACTAAGGTCATAGGGGTCTTATTGGAACTTGGTCAACTCCAACAATAAACATACTTGTATGCATGCAATTTCAGGTGAATAAAGAAGATTGCATGTGTAAATGAAAGAAGGTAACAACAGAAAGAAGACCGATGCAAAAAGATGAAGATGGAAAATCCATCACAGAAGAAGATGGGCTCGTAGACATGAACAACATAAGCAAAAGGAAAGAGAAAATAGACAAGGACAAAGAAGGATGAAGCAACAAAGAAAATGGTTTAGGAAAATGGAAATGAAGAATGATGCAATCAATGAATGAATGTAGGAATGAAGAACCAAGGCAAGAATAAATAATACTGTGTATTAAAAAATTGAGATGCATGCAAAAGTTGTGAATCCATGAAAGTGGCATCTCTAAGAAGTTTAATGGTCCTTGAATAATGTTTTTGATGATGAAAATATGGTCTTGGTCCTATGTTTGTACAAGGTTAGCCTGAATTGAAAATTTGGAATTGTATGTACCTGAATCAAATGTTGATATAAGCCCTGATGAGGTGAGTATACCCCCATAATTTGAATGTTGTATGGTTCATGGTTAGTCAAAATCACTTGATGTAATGTATGGTTTGTGGTCAGACGAAACCACTTGATGGTTCATGGTAGATGGAACCACTTGAGAATTGTAATGGTTGAGGGTAACCTAGAAAAACCTAGAGTATGGTCATGGGTAAGCCAAATCAAACCCAGATTGTGGTTACGGGTAAGCCAAAGAAAACCGAGGAAGATGATTGATGATGATGCAGGGGGAGCAAGATGTTTGTGATTGAAAAATTGTTATTAAACCATGTACGAGAAAAAATTTCCTAGAGAACCTATGATTACAATGGTTGTCGACCCATGTATTCCAGTGGATGGTAACTTTTTTATATGGACTTTAACAAACACAATGTTTATGTCTGATATGTACATGATGAAAATTGAAGAAGATTGATGATGAAGAATGAAGAAGACCAAAGAAGAAGATTGCAGTAGACAAAAGATGAAGACAAAGACCATAGAAGATAAAAACGAGACTAGTTGAAAAGACAGATGATTACATATTGAGATAACAAGTATTCGTTAAGGGGGAGTATGAAGGATTAACTTGTGAATCATGAATAATGTCTAAATTATATGATGGATTTGTAATGATGTAGACCAAGCATAAAAGTCTATGGAAGAATTGGAGATGAGGAGAAAAGAGAGATGTTAGGAATGAAGATTGGTTGAGAGATTCATGGAAAGATTTAAGGAGAGATTGTGGAGACAGTTATGCATATGATTGAACTAAACATCTAATTATGGCATAGCTGTTATGGTTACCTATTGTTATATAAAGGGACCAATTGTACAATAGAAATACACATGAGAATGGTTTAATTTAATAGAATTTCCCCTGTAGGGGTTTATTGAGTGTAAACTCCTCGTGTCCCTTGCTTCATTATGTGTGTATAATTGCTGTTGGTTATTAAAACCAGCAGTTTCATCAAAATTGGAGGGTGTTAACTGATGTCCCTGAAGGATTTAGGTAGAGGCAAAGGCTAGAGGAGGGGGCAGAGGGTGCTACTAATGATGAGGATCCTGATGTAGGTGATGATTTTGATGATATGTAGTTATTTGTTGTAGCATGATGTGTTTTGGACTCTAGAGGCCATTTAAGCCCTCAATGTCCATGTATTTACTATTTCTTTTCAGATATGTATTACGATTCACACTTGGTGTCATTTTTCTATATTCACCCTTAGTACTTGTACATGCTATATACATGATCAAACTTTGATATTTGTTGTCTAAAGGTTTGGATATATATATTATTAAATTTTGCATATTTTATGTATTTTTTAGTAGACCAGTGCACAAATCAGTTCACAGGCTGGTTCTGATCCTGGTTCTGGTTCTGATAACTTTGCTCATGATGGTGAATCATGAGATACCTTTATTATTTTTTGGATGTGATTTTGTATCAGCCTTTCAGGGCCTAGGACCTGGGAGAGATACTAGAATTCAGTGTCAATGTGTGATGTATCACTTGATGGCATCTTATACATCTTATATATCAGTTTGGTTTTCATATTTATGTGGCAATGTGTTTATTTGATGTTCTTGTTGCTTTAGATGTTTAACAAAATGAAAAATAATGAATATTTTTGTATTTTTTTTGAAGTTTGCCGATATTTTCTGATATTTTCCCTGATATTTCTGTTAAGTTATATTCCAGATCCTTGGTGATATATATTTGTGACATGATAAATGTAACATTGCATGGCACCTTAAATGTGGTTTATCTTGGTCTTGTGTTCCTGTGTTTCTCATCATTCTCATCCATGGTTATTGGACCTAATCATAGTCTAACTCTGATGATAACTGCTTTACCACCAACTAACTCTGGTTTCATGGGCCTCATCACACTTAATTTTAGTAATTTCAGTATGCAGTCAAAATATAGTTTATAGATGCATATTTGGGCACATGCCTACATCATACATGTGCATGTAACTAATACCTAATGTGGGCAAATACCTACACTGTGACAGCTCAAGTAAATTGAAAGAGAGGATTTTTTAGATGTTGGACTTTTAGTAATAGTGCCCCCTTCGGAACATCCTAGAAATGGGTAAACTATTATATTTATTCATGTTATTTTGAAACAAAGCCAATTACTCAAGATTAGGTTCTATGGTGCCTACTAAAATGCTTGTAAAATTGTGCTGCCTTTGGAGTCGAGGGTGGATGATCTTGTATGGATTTGGTTGCTCATGCCTTGCCTGCCTTTTAGAGTGAATTAGTTGACGCTCTCACCTTTTGTCTGGAGGGCAAGTTTATCTCTTATTTTCTGTCATTTGGTTATTCATATTTCCCGACTTTGTCAGCATCTATTTGTATCTCTTCTGACTTCTACTAGTAAGTATTTTTGTGTTATTGTTTCTTTATTTTTCACCATTTTCAATATAGTCTTCTATTTGTTGTGCTTGCAAATAGTTTGAGTGTTGATAGTTTCATTACTTATTGCTACAATTTGCCCCTGTTTAGTAAAATAGATATTAGAAATTAAAAAACAGATTATAAGAGTTGTGGACTATTTTTAATATGTAAAGTAATTTTGCATATGTGCAGGCTCGCAAAGGAGACACAATAGCTGAATTTCTCCGTGCTGTTCAGCAGCAACTTGCACCTGAATTTAGAGAGATTCGGACAACTTCTGTAGAGAATTTACTCTATGTGAAGGAGGACCTCATCATTCCGCATGTGAGTTTCTTTGGTCATTGTTTTATTTATATGCTCATATATGGCCCAATGTTATATATAAAAGGATCCCATTTCATTTGAAATAGTCCTTATGCAAGTTTAACAAGTTCACAGCCTTGGGTTAGTTTAGTGTTTTTATGTCCTTTTTTTGGTGGTGGAGTGGGTGTGGGGGATTGATGGGCCTATGCAAACGTTTTGGCTAATTGATGTCAGGTGTTCACCTTTAATTTTCAAATTTAAATTAGGCATCTGATTTTCATTGAACAGTGACCTAGGTTTTGTGGATTTGTTTTCTTCTTAGTCCTTAAAAAACTCATTTAACATGTTGCCCTTTACTATGGAACTGCAGCAACATAGCTTCTATGAGCTAATTACAAATAAGGCGAGGGGCAAAAGTGGACCGGTGAGGATTGCATCTTGTTTTAGTAATTCTTGTATAATTGTCTTGTTTATTTGTTCTAAGCATCATTGTGATTACTGTGAGGGTATATACTTCTTGCAGCTTTTTCATTTCGATGTTCATGAAGACATTCGGACAACAGCTGATGCTACTATAGAGAAAGATGAGGTGTTGTCATCATCTGCCTTTTCACCATATTCTAGGATTATGTTCCTATCTAAGTTTTCGTGTGGTGATGTGGTTATTCTAAAATTTCTTATTATCATTTTGGCAGTCGCATGCTGGAAAAGTTGTTGAACGACATTGGTATGAAAAGAACAAGCACATATTTCCAGCATCCAGATGGGAGGTTTGTTTTCTCTCTTCATTTTCTATTCTAAAGAATTTTACCATGTATTACACACTTTAATTTTCACAAGC
This sequence comes from Picea abies, assembly GCA_900067695.1. Lineage (NCBI taxonomy): Eukaryota > Viridiplantae > Streptophyta > Pinopsida > Pinales > Pinaceae > Picea > Picea abies. Next base: position 8,239 of record CBVK0100069459.1, read on the forward strand.
TGATTTCCTCTTTTTTCTTTTGTACTTGCAGATATATGATCCTACTAAGAAGTGGGAACGCTACACTATTCACGGGGATTAAATTTTATGGCATTGTTGCTGTATTTAAGAATAGTGAATTGTACAATCATCCATCAGGAGCTCGCTTGCCTTGAACTTGTTACCATTTGGTTTATTTCAATGTAGAGCTGTTTATTTGATTTTGTTGCTATTCATGCAGCAAACGGAATTGGTCTTTTGCTTTCTTTATGTGCCTGTCAGACAGTATGTTGCTTGCAGCTGAAGAGTTGGATGAGGAGTTTCTCATGGCATCCTAATGATAATGGATATACTAAGTATTTTGCTTGTGGTCTTTGCGTTGACTTATTCTATTTAAATTTGATTCGATATTTTTAGATTTATAACATATTGCAAATGCATTGCCCGGCATGCTATTACTTTGGAAACATTTTAAGTCAGTTTTATCTCAAGATGGATCCTATGTTAACCTGGGGAATTTTTGGTATATTTTGGGTTTCTTTTTAGTTTTACATTCTAAGCAATAATGGGATACCTTTTCAGGTGAAAAAATTAAGCAGTATCTGAAGGGATATGGCCATTTATGTGAACGCAATTTTCTCATCCATATCCCGTGTACACATTTTGCAATTATTGTCGTGGAATCTGTTTTAAAAGTCTCTAGCAATATAGTATATGTATCTTGCGATATAGTATAAAGGAAGGACTCAACAAAAACTTGAGAATTTGCTACAAAAAAGACCTTGCTATCCTTCGTAGAGGATGTCCAAAAGTTTCTGATAATATAGATCCTATAAACGACACCTAGAACCATTCCTATTTTAAAAAACATAGAAAACCCTGATATTAATGAAAAACATGTTTGCTGTGTGCTTTCTCCTGGCCAACAGTTGAAGGCCGAGATTCCTGTTTCAAACCATCCATGTCCACATCTTCAGGTAGCTGGTGAACAATGTCTTCTTTAATCTCACCAGGAGCCGAACCCATAGAAATTCTGAAGTTAGATACAGCAGATTGCCAGACCCTACTCAGATTTATAACCAGGTGACGAAGCAAATTGCACTCAGCTTCTAAGGCTTGGGTTTGTGTCTTCTGCCGAAGGAGGGTTTCCATTATCACTGAATACCCAATATTGTGAATCTCCTCTTGTGCATGCACTTTACTTGTAACTGAGAAAATGGATATCCGATTATCTGCTATAAGATCCTTCTGCCTCCTCATGGCCTTTTGGATGTCATAAATTTCACAAAATGGACAACGGCAAGGGTGGAAATGATTGCCCAAGTTGTTCATTTTCCAAGGAGACCAGAAATACAGAGCCAAATTTCCTGCGTCAAGACGTTTTAGCCACACAATTGCCCAATTAAATTCTACAACAGACCACGTTCTAAGAGGGCAACACAAATATAGCAACCTTGGCTCCTTTGTTCAATGCATACAAACCCTGCTATGGCACATACATAACCCTTCACCAAGCCAAAAACACAGTGAACAGATGAACTAATTCCCCATCACGAATAGAATGCAGAGAATTTCCGACCAAATCCTAATTTACTGGGTTTGCCCCAGACAAATTCCCACACTAATCCAGATTCACAAAACACGGGAATCACAACAACGTTCTGAATTAATTGCTCAAATGCATCGAAACTTACCAGCTTTACTAAGTGAGCAAAGGGGGTTCGACACCTGGATGGTGCAGCAAGGGTATTGCCTGCAGATTGAAGGGAGGCAGACCTGCAATTTCCTGAGCCAACGAGGTCTCTCTCAAACTAGAGGAACCAGCATCGAGAAGCTTCCCCATTATCCCACCTGCATTCTACTTCATAACCAAATCCAATTGAAAATGTCGACACTTCATTAAAGAGGAAGCGTATGATGGTACATGGAATAATGGCCATTGATATTCTCTCTCCAATATTAATTCGGCCCCGCCAACCTTGAGACAATGGAGGGTTCACAAAACTTTAATTTATTAATACTAATAAATTATAGGATGGGGAAGAATGATAACCCCCTTTTACCTTTAATATTCCTCCATCCAGACGAGAGGCTGCATTAGCTAGATAGTCAGCTTGGCAATTGTCTGCTCTCAAGACATGAAAATACTCTACTTTCAAAATGATTGGCTTCCTTTTGTATTCTCAAGATGAGTTTGGCGAGTTTGCCATCAAATGATCAGAAGGCTTTTGGTACGTCTTGAATCCAGAATTTTGAGCCCTTGAAATAGTGCTAGAGCCTCGCCCTGATTGTTGTTGCGTCATGTAACCCCCATTTTGCTTCATGTAACCCGATTCATAATTAATTTCTTGATTTCCTTAGGGATCAATGACGATCGCCACTGCACTTGCCACCCCTTGCATACATGTATTTGTTATGAACATAATGTTTGATAATTATAAAAGAATCCAGATGAAATAGGGAAAGGAAAAATATTGTAATATGAATGATTTGTAATTAGAATGGTACCATGATGTTGTGTATAAATATATAATGAAGTCACACATCGGAAGAACATGACCTTTGATATATTATTGTTCACCACTATATTGTATTAAAAATATATTATTATTATTATGTAATGTAGTTTTATGTTCATTACAATGTTCTCCTCTCGCAGGATGCTTTGTTCTCAAAACAATGATTAAGAGAAATGTACAGATTTTCATTTCCATTTGTACTTTTCCTCTTCTTGTTGTGTTGGTTGAAGCTATGTCTTTTTTCCCACTTGTACTTCTTCCACTACTCTGAAGATTGTGCTTGTTGAGGAAACGAGACAGTAGAATCTTTTACTCAACATGACAGTAAGATCTTTAAGTTCTGTACAATAGTGTCGCATTGCGCAGGGTTCATTCCACCTTAAGTTGATTCCCTCTAGAAATGTATGGTGAGATTTTATGAGGATGACAACTGTGATTCTTAGTATAACTTCGGAAATATGTTGAATTGGGATCTCGGGACTTGGAAATATAAAATGATTTTTGTTTTATGCAACAATATTTATGATTTAGGTGACGATAAGGTCTAATAGTTGAGCTTCATTTTGTTATTTGCAATCAAGCATTGATGTTTCAGTCTTAATTGGTCTATTGGCTCTCTTGAGATCAGATACAATTTCGTCAGCTGCGGGTGATGGGCTTTACATTGTAACTGGATCAGTGGTGGGAGATGGGCCTTGTAAATAACCGTAACATTGACACTTTTACTATGGAAAGATTTCATCAATAGCGACTCTTTGCTTTTCCACTCCTTTTGTATGTGAGGGTTTCTTTCTCCACAATTTATACTTTTGTAAGTGTTGTTGATTAAACTAGATCTATTACAGTTTCTTTGCAGAGGAGTTGTCTTTTTATTTTCAGTTGCATCTTCTTTTAATTCTATGACATTTTGACTTGTGCAACCTTTGATTATAATTCTGCAGGTGATAAATTTCATCATCTTTATTTGCAAAAATCTGGTTAAATTTTTATTGGAGATTCTATATCTTTGTAGTGATTTCTAACAATTTTGAAATATGATATCTTGCATGTCTTTTATGTTTATCAATGATGGATTTTTTGTACACGATTTCACTGTAAAGTCTTGCAACATTGTCTTTTTATTATTATTATGAGAAAATATCAAATATATCTTCTTTATGTTTAAGATGGAGGTACCCCATGTTTCCATCCAGGTTGAAACTATAATTATATCAACATATTTTCACATACATAGAACTGAATTGGAATATGAAAATATAATCATCAATTTTTTTTAGTAGTAGATCATTTATTTTATAGAGTTACGTTCCAAAAATCTAATCTTTTCAATTATACTTCACTCAAGGATTAATAAGTGATTCACCAAGTTAACATTATTGTAATTGTTTCCATCTAGGTTGATTCTATAATTAAATCAACATATTCTAACATAGACATAACCTTGAATTGGAATATGAAAATATAATTGTCAACTGTCATTCCTTTTAAATTGTTTTTCATTCAAAAAATCATATATTTTTGGTTAAAGGATTAATAAATGATTGACTAAGTGTTTATATTGGAAAATGTCTCGAGTCAACTTTATAGGTTCACTTGGCAAAATGGTCCAATTAGACCTTCCTCAATTGAAATGAAGAACCTTTGGTTGCATCTTAGCTTGTCGCTAGTTCTTGTGAATTATTGGTTAAGGTTCAACGTGTCGTATTAATTATGTATGCTTTAAATGAAACTCGATATGAGTGGATCCATGAAGTTTCACAAATATTCAAACTTCTCAAGGAAATTTGTTTGTGTCCTTTTATCATTCACCCAAATTTTCATTCTTAATGCAAATTTGTTGAAAGTAATAATATGAAGCAAATTGTTTATCTTTATCAATATTAGGGTTTTAAATGACTTTGTCCATTGACATTATTAAGATGGTTATAGATCCGTTGAGAGATAATTAAGTAGAATTTGAAATGAATTATCATTCTTCCTCCATTCAGATATATTACAGTGGAATTGCACAGATCTATTGATTAGAACATAGAGTTATTAAGTTGAGCAAAGAAAGAAGAGCTATTGAACATAACACAAATCTAGAGCGGATTTATCATAGGGCAAATCTATTGAGCAATGAACATAGCACAAATATATCTATCTACATGTTATTGAAATTGATCCCTATGCTATGTTCATGAATTTAGAGCCATGCCACCCCAATAATGAGTTTAAAGCCATGCCACCTCATTAAAAAAGGCTAAGCCCCAAGGTCCTAAGCTAAAAATGCACTTCTAAAGAAAATGACTAAGAAAAATCAAAGAAAAATACAAAAGGGTAATAAATAAGGTGTCGAGGTGGTAACTCTAAGTCAAGCTCCCTCTCAAATGGTTTGCATGAACAAATAAGGAAGATTCCTAGCTCTAGAAGCTAGTTGGACTAGTTAAGAGACTTTCTACAACATTACATATGACTTTGACGATAAGAACATGAAGTTCACATTCCCTTTCCATCAATAATTCATCATTTTTACCAATCTCTAAATGCACTATGTCTTGTCACCAACAGAAGTATTAATGACTGTTGTGGGGTAATCTACCCTACGGACCAATAAGCTAGGGTTCTCTGATGCCAGGTAAGCAGGGATAGTGCAATTTAGGGTTATAACAATGACCCCTATTGCTTGGAGAGTGAGAGGATTCAGATGAGAATGGTTGCAGGTACAATGGCTACGACAAACAATTACTACATCTATTCTTTAGTACTGATGATAATAACACAACTTCCTCTGTCTCGCTTCAAGGGCATATCATCGTTAGAGGCAAGAAGTCTTATTTGTGTTGGGCATATTACAAATAACATTTTCATCTTCGTTCGTCGGCTCAATTTGTGCAGTCCAACTAACAATTTTAGAGAAGCATCAAACTCCTTCACCAACTTTATGCCTCGCCTTTGAGAGCATGAGCATGAGCATAGGGGTAGAAATTCAGGTGGGAGAGTGGACAATAAGTAGATAACAACAACATTCTCTTCCAATTTGCCATGGGTGGCTATGCAATTTCTCCTTCTAACAATGAAGAGGAACATAGTGCGCTGAATTGGCAGGAGGTTGTTAAGCTCTGGGGCTGTCATGTTGAATGGTACAGGGTGAACTGCAAAGAAAAGGGTGAAGGAAATCAGATTGTCCTTGCTTTTAGGGCCACCTCTTTGGCTCACAATGCTTCTCCTTCAAAATTTCCAATGGATCCATCTCCCGGTGAGCAGGAAGTCACTCAAAATGCACATTCTTCAGTCTGCTCTCTAGATCATTTGATACAACTAGCCTTTGAAGTTCATTGTGATATGGTAGATTTGAAGTTTAGGATGGAAATGTTGAACCAACACATCTCCTGGCTGATATCTTTGCATGCAAACGAGGCTCTCCAACGTCCAGCTTCAAAAATATTGCCATCCTGATGCATGTTCCTATTCTTCTGTTGATGAGCGACTAATCTTCTTCATCGAATGATCAGGGTCCACCCAATGCTTCTTGATGGCTTCAACCATTGACACCATTTTAATTTAAGTTTTAATGATTTAGAGTTTAGTAGTATAAACATTTTGATGGCAAATCTATGCAATAGGGAATGTGTCTCCTTTCATCTATTGCTGTATTATTTTTGGCCCCTTGGAGTAATCCTAAGAGTGAAAGATGGACATGTCAGGTTGATTTCCTCTCATGACAACCCAGACATCAACATACATTACACTTGTATTTGAATTCCTATAACATGTAATACAATACTTTCTAACTCAAAGTGTAATAAAACAAATATGAAACATTTTGTACAATAATATTTATATAAAATAAAATATAATTCTTTAATTAAAATATAATAAATAATTACATTAAAAAATTATAATAATATCTATATAAAATAAAATAATTTCAGTTTTCTTTTTAAAAAAATGTTTTTTTAATTTTTAATGATTGCAATTTTTTTATTTATTAAAATGGATAAAATAAATTAATAAAGTTATAAAGAAATTTTGTTTCTACAAAATATGTTAAAATGATAAAATTGAAAAAGCCTAACATAATGTTAATGTTTAAATCATAAGATTGAAAAAGCCTAACATAATCTTAATATATCATGTATTTATAACTTATCCAAAA
>CBVK0100069460.1:0-14874 GCA_900067695.1 Picea abies
ATATATATATATATATATATATATACGAAAATTTATAATCAAATGACAAATTAATATGAATTCAACCAATTATCCATCGCTAATGACCTTCCGCACGTACTAATAATAGACCAATAATCGTGAAATTCACTCCGAATAATATTCGTAAATTATAATAAATTTTTCCATTGAAAAAAGTTGAACACATCAACGGGATTCTCAAACAGTGAAATAGGAATCTACTAAGTGTTCCACAAGCTACCAAAGTCGTTACTTCTTACATACCAAAAGATCTCTTTAAAAACTCAAATACATACGATTATATAAACAGCGTTTACGATCTCAATCCAAAATTTGAATTCTTCCTTAACAATCGGTTGCCACGGAAACCCTACTCAACCTGCTCGGCCTTCTGTGGAAATTCCTTCTGCGGATGCTTTGAGACCTCGACTGACGGCTCGATAACAGAAGAGCCCTCCGTGCAACCTCTCTTTGGACGGAAAATACTCCCCATCTCCGCGCAGGCGACTGATCCGATTCCAGCTGCAGTCGTTTCAGCCCCTGCTTGCACGCCTTCTCCGGCCTGGGAATTCTGGGCCTGTGGAGGCCACATCTGGCAGGAGAAGAAGGAGAGCACATGCATGTTGTTTTTGCCATGGATTTTCTTTCCCTGGAGCTTCGTCCAAACACGATAATCTATTCTGATAACTACACCTATTCGAAGGGGTTCGATCTCTGAACCTTCTTCTGCTCTTGGCTGAAAGGAGAGAATACAAAAAGTGAGAAATATGGCAGGAGAGAATACAAAAAGTGAGAAATATGGCAGAATAATATCATGGCAGGATTATGGAGCGTGAAGAAATGGGTGCAAGGAAATGGCTTATAGACCGCAAGATTTATGGAAAGCGGGAAGACGGAAGTGGCCTTGTAAATTTTATTTGATATTTTATTGAGCAAGGTTGTTATAATTGTTATTATTAGATTTATAGTGAATATTGTTTTTGAAATGAGAGAAAATGTTTACTAAATTTTTGAGGATATATATTTTATTAAAAAATATAAATACTATTTTTTTTAAATAGTTCAATATCCTTATTACTTACTATCTACGAAAAAAATTTATTTTCTTCTTTATATGTGTGCAAGTTTTCAATTAATTTATGAACGACTTTTCAATTTTATTTTTTTACCATGTTTTTTTATTTATGTGAAATAATTTTTAAGCCCATAAACTTGTGCTTACATACTTTAACTTGTAGGTACATTTTTTTTTTGTGGTTTGGTATTTCCAAACTTGACTTGCATTGGAAAAAAGATTAAAAATATATATATATATATATATATATATATATGTGAAATAATTTTTACGCTCATAAACTTGCGATTAACTTGTAGGTACATTTTTTTAGTTTGAAATTTGAGTTGTATTGGAAAAAAAAACAAAAAAAAAAGAAAAGAAAAACTACCAGACTACCGATCAAGCTCCATTCCTTACATCATCTTTGCCTTTTGAGAATTTAACAGGCTTTGAAAAAAAAAAAGGAGTGATTAGACTTTCGTGATGAATCTTCACTTTCAGCTATGAAGTTTGTGCTTGCATTCTTTGCTTTTACTTGTGTAAAAGTTTCCATCAACCATGCATTGGTTATGCCTTTATTTGTAATGCAAGTATTGAGAATCCAAAGAAATGCATTTATTTGCTTGCCTTTATTTGTAATGCTATTGAGAATCCATAGCAAAGAAACATATGAAAAATCGAATGCTTTGTAATGAATTTGTATGGAAAGAATTACTGACATGCCTGAATTGTATTCATATTTCATATGCCAATTCCATTGCAATAAGCTAACACTAAAATTTATCTTAGTTAGTGTTTTGTTTACATTGGTTTGAATGAGTTGGCATGATAAAAGATTCATTGCTAGTTCAAAGTTTACACATTCCACGTGCTTTTGCATTGTTCCAACACTCAAATCGACCAATTTTATTGAATTATTTTTCATCATGTGCATGGATAGTGTTTAATGTGACATTTTCATGAATAATTTATACAAGTTTTATAAATTTTTGGTGTTATTAGGTAGTTTTTCCAAAGAAAGAGGGAGGAGTTTTCCAGATTGAAAAAACAATGGATAGAAAACACTCAATATCTAGTTGCAAGCCTTTATATGGCATATTTTACTCTTTAATGGAAGGCACCGAAATTAGGGGAATAAAGGAAGATTGCACATTTTTATTCATGGTTCAAAGACTTCAAACCCAAAGGAGGAGTCAAGAAGGAGGAGTCAAGATTGTGGATTTTTTATGTAAAGTCATGCACATATGATGATGAAAAAAACAAGTTAAAGAAAGATCAAATAAGTTGAAGGGGAGAGAGATTCCAAACCATCCCCATCCAAGAAGAACTCACAAGTTGACATATTTGCCAAAGTTTCAAAAGCTATGAGAGAGGAAGTCTACATGTTCAAGTTCCCAATTGTAACTACAAGCAAGTTAGTGTTCAAAACATTTTCAAGTTTATTTGAACACAAAAGGCCAAATCAAGGAGAAATATCAAAACATTTTCAAGTTTATTTAAACACAAAAGGAAAAATCAAGGAGAAATATCACTTGGGTGAATAAATTGTAATTTTGGTATCATTCTAAAATTTGTCCACTTCATTCTTTTCGGAATGAGGAAAAAATTGTAAAATAATTAGCTAAATAGAATTAGAAGGCCAAGAGACATGAAGGTGGTAGGCCAATGATCAAGTAGATAAGAGGTTGAGATTTATTATGAATTTCTACAAAGGATACCTTTGCACTCTTGCAAAAGGTCTTTGTTATGACATTTTAAGCTATCTTCATATGTTGAATAGACTGACATGGTCAGTATGTGCTTCATAATCTTGTGAAGTTGTTGATGGTTGTGGACTATTCATGTTATTCACTACTTTGTTTGTGCTTGTGAAGATGGATGTTGTATCTTTTGAATAATGTTGTGGCATATGGGCATTCTCTTGATAATTATATCAAATCTTTCTTATTGTATACACTACAACTTGTTGGATATAACTATCACAATAAGTAGGCTATCCTTAGTCCTTTGAGCATGTTTGGGTTATTTTGTAGATAATAGGGGTGGGTTATTCCCCTTTCTCTTTGTATGTCTCCTTTGATTTATCTATAACATTTTGATGTCAACACATGTATTATCCGAGTGATCTATAGTCTATCCTTGGTCCTCAAAGTTTTCCCTAGGTTCGTTACCCTTGATAAAGGTGGACTATTCAACTTGATCTATGTACCTTCCTTTTGTTTTGTGTCAAATTAGTGCTTTCAAGTGCCCTTGGCTAGGACTAGATATGGTAGTGTAATAAATATAAATAAGTAATTAATAATGAAAAGACAAATTAGAATGAAGAGACAACTTAATGAAAGGACATGTCTCTTAGTGAAAGGGAACCCCCACTTAGGTATATATATGGGCTCCTCATTTGTAATCATATCATATCCAATCTCTCATATTTACTCAATATATTATTTGATCCAAGTGGATTTCTTTATATTCTTCCAAATATTTTGGATTTTCCGTGTATCACCAGCTAGGTTCGCCACATTTAGTATTAGAGCAAAGTCTGATTTTGGCCTTTGGTCAAATTTCATTTCCCTAAGAAACTAAACCATTGGCTTTTGGTCACACTAAATTTGGGCACATTTTCTCTGTATTTGATCTTTGATCACCACTAGCCCTAGGCCATCCACATTTCAAAACTTCCAGTCACAAAAAAAGAAGAAGAAAAAGAAAACCATTTCACTGCAAGTCCATAAAAATCATATCAAGGAAAAATAAATGGTTCGCCAAATAAAGTTACATAATTGCTATCAAGGAAACAAGCCACCATTGGATCCCATATGGGAAATGCCAAAAATAATAAGTTCTACTACTAACCATAATGATTATTAAATAATGGTAGGAAAGGATTCTTTCGGATTAGAATTATTAAATAATGGTAGAAAAGGGTCCTTTTGATCAGAATTATAAGTAGTCGCATAAACTTCCTCCCTCATGGGTTGTGGTCTTTAGATAGATAGTTGCTTCCTTAAATAGAACTCCATGTTAAGACAAAATTCTGAAAATGGAACATTCTTCCTTAAAAACAATATAACTAGCAAGTTAAAAAAATTCTGAAAATGGGCTCTTGAATACTTCCCTAAACTTATATTTTTAAAATAGAACCAGTGAGTTAAATTTTTTTTCTAAAAAATGAAATAAGTTTAAATTTTTCCTGGGTGGGAGGGAATAGTCATTAATAGCCACTCACTATAAACTATAGGAATATGGTAAAGAGAATTGCACATTGACTAGGGAAAATATGCAAAATTGGTGTTAGGATCATCATATATCAAACAGTTCAGGTTAAATTTAGTTTTTTTCCATGGTAGAGTGGAGGATGAATAGCAAAGATGAGGATTTGATGAGTTGTGATGGTGAGTGTGATACCCTTAAAGGATATTAGCACTACAAAATTTAAGAAGTTTCTACCTCCATCCCTATCTTTGTCCCCGCACAGACCATCAAGATCTTAAAAACACCATCCCTATTGCCATTACAAGGAAAGGATTTACTTAAGGTGATGGACATTCTTGAGGTAAAACAAAAACATGCTCACACACTCTTAATTCATTATCTTTCGGACATTGACAAATTACTTGTTGCAATTGTAGATATAGGAATTGAATGTTTGTTTTCAGAGGCGGGTGTTGCAATTAGATTGGTATCAACAGACTCTATTACTACCATCTGCAATGTCTATGCAAAGGAAGATTTGCAAGAGGAGGAAACCACAACAATGAATTTTGGTCATACTTTTTGAAATGTCTGTTGAGTGGATCACTTTCTTATTAAGATAAAGGAGGGACAAAGCAAGCAGATTAAGTGCATGGATTTTGACTGTAATTTCATATGTGACAAAAACATTGTAAGAAAACTCATCACTACAAAATATCTTGAAGAAACCCAATGCTTCAATCATTTCTTATTGGAATCCTATATTGATGATAACAAGAAAGTAAAATGGTGCCCTAGTGCTCCCCACTGTGGAAATGCCCTACTTGTTGAAGGAGATATACACTATGAGATCCAGTGGACTTGTGGAAAACATTTTTTTTTCAATTGTTTGGATCAACCACACTCTCCTTGTTCATGCTTGATTTGGAATCTTTGGGATAAGAAATGTAGGGACGATTCTAAGACATTTAATTTGATTGCAACTAATACCAAGCCATACCCCAAATGTGGTAAGAAAGTGGAAAAATATGGTGGCTAAAACTTGGTGAGGTGCATATGTGGACAACACTTTTGTTGGTTGTGTGGTGGTGGTACATGCCATGGCTATGAAGATCCAATGATTTGGGTACACCGTTGTGTTGGATATAAAGAATATAAGGAGAAATAGATGAAGAAGGAAAAACAAGATTTGAAAAGACATATGCATTATCATTCGCATTGGATATCATATATTGAATCAAATCAAAGGGACTTATTAGAGACAAAAAATTGGCTAACAAATGGATTGGAAAGGCTATTTAGAGAAAGACATTCCCTTTCCTATTCATATCCTTTTCCATTTTGCGTGTTTGGAGATGACATGCTCAAGGATGAAATGATGAAAATGGAAAAAGAATTGAAATAGATCATTTGTGAACATCAACAACAACAAATAGAGGGAATAGTAGAAACTCTTTCAAAGTTTGTTGTATAAGCTCTTGATGAGAAGAGATTTATGGACATCCAAATGTGAGTAATCAATCTTGGTATCCTCATTGATGCTTGGTGTAGAAAAATGTATGATAGTATTGAAAATGATTTGTTGAGTTCGCTTGGGTTGACAACACATCACATTACACCATATAACTCCAATGGTCTCTAGAAAGCATTAGACACATGAAAAGTCTTACGAATGAAAGAGTGTTTCCCTCAAAGACACCAAAAGTTGTGGTAGAAAACTACAATTTAGGTCAACTTATCACTCAGAGAGAAGCTATGCATCAGATATACCTTTTGAGGAAAGTATTAGGGCAAGCTAGAGCATTGGTATGAGCCATATAGGTACGAGTCAGAGTATTAGCCCTATGAGCTACTATCGTTAGATTTATCTACCTAGGATATGGTATCTAGATGGATATACAATTCCTTAAATAGAACTCCATGTTGTGATGCCCCCAAAGTTGATGCCAAAGTTAGACCAACCTGTCATATCCTCATAGGTGTGCGACACCACGACTGTTTGGCTCGATGGTTCGACCAACCTGAGTTTTACTAAGTTCAGACTACACCTCCTCACTTGGGGTACCATACTCATCCCAAGCTCTATGTGAGTGAAGGTTTCACACTTAAATATTTAACAATTATCTTTACAAGCTTACACAATTACAAAACTCAACATATAACATGTACACAAGGCAAGAGACAAGGTATGAATATAGGCAAGTGATACAAGGTGTTCCTAACACCCAAAATATTATTACAATATTTATAAGTGTTACAAGGAGAGCATGACTCAATTTTACATACAATATTTCATGGCATGCATGTGGCGACCTCTCCCCAAAACTCAAGTATAAAAATCCCCATGGTGTGTTGGATCTGCCCTCTTTGATTATCCTTCACTCGTACCTCAGTTTTCCAAACTTTCCCCATCCACAAGCTCTCCTTCTTGGGATCTCAAGCTTCTATGTGATCCGCTCAGTTCAACTTCTTACTCGGCCATCTGCTTTGCCCCACCTCACACTTCTCTACGTGACTCATCTTTCTTCCTGAGCTCGCTTGCTCTGATCTGCCTCCTCAACTCGCCTCACTCACACCATATATACACACTCTCCTCAACCATCGCGTTGGGGATAGTTGTGTCTCTTCAATGGTTGGGACGAGCCGACCACACTCTCGGTTGTGTCTTTGTTTGGGCCAACTCATCAAGTGTGCCAAGTGATCATGTTGACCCTCTCTATGTGCTCGCTCGAGTCGCCTCATGCCAAGTCATTCGCCCACACTATGTCGTGCGCTCCAAATCACCCCACCTCGTCGCACCTCACACTCAAGTGTTGAGCATGGGTTCGGTTGGGCATGCCAAGCCCCAAGTCACCCGCACCCGTGCATAACTTGATCGAATGTATGCTCAATATTTTTCATGTGATCTCAGTCTCAAACCCACAGTGTGTGTGCGCCTAACTCATGGGTTGGGGGCCTTACATCCTCCCCCACTAGAGTTTTTATTATCCCGGAAACTTTCGTTGCACTTGAAATCAGTAGTGATTATTGTGATACTCCTCGATCATGTCCCCATACTTCCACAAGGAGTCATATCTCTCCTAACTATCTTCTTCATTAGGTTTTCCCCTCCAATTGACAAAGTACTCGTGCACCTAACCTCTACCACATCCCAAGATGTGATGCACCATAATATTCTCTACCTCCAACTCTAGGTTGTCTGCGACCATGGTTGGTGTTCTGGATGGATCATCTCGGATTGGGTCATCTGAGTCCCTTTGGCATGGATTCAACGGGATAATGTGGAAGAATAGATCACATGTGGAATGGAAAGTCCAATTTATAGGTGACACTACCAATATTTTGAAGAAATTTGAATGATCCCTCATACCTCTGCACAAGGGATTGAGCCATTCCTTTAGGTGGTGGGAACTGATCTTTGCTCAGTTTGAGGAAGACCAACTCTCCTACTTGGAATTATGTGTCGTTCCTATTGCAATATGGCCATCGCTTCATCTTGTCCACTACATTGGTCAAGTGTGTGTGAGATATCTCCAACCGATCCTACCAATTCTTCATAAAGCCCATGGCTAATAGATTTGTTCTGTAGTATCCCTACATCAAAAAATGAAGAGTCATGGGTTGTTGTCTATTTGCTAACTCAAATATATTGTATCCCGTCGTCGAACTCTTATACAGGTTGTAGTTGAATTGGGAGTCATCCAACAAGTCCAACCAATTCATCTTATCTGCCTGCACATAGTGATGCAAGTAGTCCTCCAAAAGACTTTTTATGTGTTCAGATTTCCCATCTGTCTTTAGATGATAAGCCAAACTATTCAACATCTTCATCCCCACAATCTTGAAAAATTTTGTTTAAAACTTGTTTATGAACCTTGCATCCTTATTTGATACAATGTCCAAAGGAAGACCCTAGTAATTTACTATATTCCTGAAAATAAACTTCACAACTTCTTTTTCATTGTAAGGCATATTGGTCATAATGAAGAAATCATACTTTGAAAATTGGTCCACCATGACCAAAATCTTGTTGTATCCTTGCGCCATCAAAAGCTGTGTGATTAATTCCATCGAGACACTCATACATGGTCTCTCCAGAATCGATAAAGGCTACAACTATCCTACTCTCAATCTAGTTTTTGTCTTATCGTGATAACATACAATGCAAATGAGAACATACTCCTCCACATATTACTTCATCTACTCCCAAAAGTGTCCTGGCTCCAATAACACCAATGTTCTATGTTTTCCTTGGTGGCCAGCGCAAGGTGAGTCATGACATTATTTCACGAGTTCCCTCCTAAGGTTAGATGACTTAGGGACATAGATTCATTCCCCAAAATACAATAGTTCTTCACGTAGCCAAAATTTCCATGTTTTTCCTTCCTTCACCTACTTCATGATGTTCTTCATTGTGCGATCATGTTCTAACCCTTTTTTGATCTTCTCATGCAATTCTTCCAAGACATGAATTTGACTTCCTATTGATGTAGGAAACTCATCCTCCTCCTCAAGTGTTGCGAGTTGATAATTTTTTCTCAAAGCGTCTACTATGGCATTAAGTCTCCCTGGCCTATACTCAGTGGTCATGTAAAAGTTTTCTAGGAAGTATTTCCATCTTGCCTACTTGGGTGATCATTTTAGCTCCATTGCAAACTAACTTGTCGCAACATTTCCGTCTTTACAACAAATGACTTGCACAAAAAGTAATGTCTCCAAGTTGGCAAGCAATGTACAACTGCAAACATCTCCTTCTCATGCACATGGTACCTCTACTCATGATTTGAGAGATTCCTTCTCTCAAATGCAATCTGATGGTTGTCCTATGTCAAAACTCCTCCAATGGAAAAATCTGAGGTGTTTGTCTTCAGTTCGAATGGTTTCTCAAAGTATGGTAGTTTTAGCACATGTGCAGTGGAAATTATTTGGTGACTCAGTTCCATGTTTCTTTGTAGCTAAAGAAAATTTTCTTCCTCCTTAGTTCCCTTCGAGTTTCCTCATTCATCCTGTCCTTCCCTATCCATGGATTCTGGGGAAACTTCGACTGCTTACCCCCTGAGGAATGAAGGATTTTATTAGTACCTTCTTGGAGACCGTGTCCCTCATATCCTAGTCCCTCATGATGGCATCCTATAATCTGGTTGGCCTAAAGGATTTTACCCATCCTCTCAAGGGCTCAGCTAGACCCTCTGTGAATAACATCACCAACCGCTACTCAAAAATGTTTGTCACCATGAATGTCATCCTCTAGAAATATGTGATGTACACATTTGGTGTACCTATCTATCTCAGCTACACCAACTCCCTGAAGTGTATCTCAGGATCCTTCTTGTTGAACATGTCCATCAGACTCTGAGTGAATTCCACATATGAAGTGACGTTGGCATGCCCTAATGTCACTAGCCCATGGTACCACCACTCATGAGCTTCTCCCTCCAAGTGAAGGGTAGAAATTTTGATTTCCTCTTCCTCAATCATTGGGATAATTTGGAAATAGGTGTCCAAACTTTTCACCCATGCACTGGTTGTGCTCTTGGAAGATCCGTCAAAATATGGTATAGTCAACCTACCCACCTTGCACATGAGATCAAAGTTTTGTTGGTTCTGCACTGTTCTGTTCCACTCCTTAGGCATGTTCCTCTGCTTGAGGCTGTATAATCCCTCATAGGACAAGGACTCCTGGATATATTCCTCTAATGATTGGTACTCCAGGTAGGTGGAGGTAACTTCAATCTCCCTATTCTACTGCTCTTATGTTCCTATAGGTTTCTCTACAAGGAACTATGATAATAGGAGCCTAAGAGTCCTTCTACTTCGGCTCTGAGCTAGGGTATGGGTATTTCTACCTTGTGCATGAGCCCTACCTCCTTTGCGGTTTCCCTCTAAATTAATACCATTGGAACCTCCATGGGTGCTTGTAATGAACTATGTTAGGAACTACGTGAATTGTTGTTGCTCACTATGCATTTGTTGCTTCTCTTTGACAAGGACCTCCAATAGTTGTAAGGTCATGTCCTCACCATGGTCCCCCATGCTTCCTTCTTTCTCTAACTCAAGTTGGTTTACTTCTAGCTCTCCTTCTAGTGACTCTGGAAAGGGTTGTCCTCCACGCTCTCTTCTTCTAGGCATCAAAGCAGTCGCAGGACGGCAATATCACCATCTATGATACCAATATAATATCCCCAGGGGATATATGCTAGAATATTGAAGAATTCGCTGATTACCTACATATATTTTCCAAACACTTTGCATACAATGTTTTATTGTTGATTGACAATTTTTATCAAACATTTTGCAAGTAATTCAACCATGGGAATTTTGTCAAAGACATTGCTTGCATCCAATATACGCATGAGAAATAAGAGACAATAATGGAATTTTATTATGAATGGTGCACAAAAATATAATATACTCCAACAAAAATAACTAAAGGTTGTTATGCAGCTATAACATGCCTCTAAACACACAAGTAACAATAAAAACCTAGAAAATAATGCTTCAAGTCAAAACAAGGTTGGAAACCCTCCCAAGTTTGCAAATATTCCACGATTTTCCTCCAATTCCACTCTTCTCAACAAAAAACCCTTATTGTTCTCCTATACCCACACCGAACAGACCCTAAGAGGCCCCCTTCTCTCCTCCAAACCCACACATGACCTCTCATACTATTCATTGGTCCTCTACATGGGCTTGCGACCTCCTATAAATCCCGTGGCACAATTTAATGGGTATATTGTCCCTCCCAAATACTCATGTGGCCTTTCCTTAACCCTTGACCTGTAAATGGAGAGGAAATCAACACTCTAGCAACCACGATTTTCTTAAACATATCTGCAACCTCTCTATATCTCTACGAGACAGCAATATGGACAATTCGACCCACCAAGGTGACTCCACTTCCTTGGCAAGAAATGACAAATTGGTTTCCAAAGAAGAATTATGAACCTCCAATAAATCATTGCACCTGGACTGAAGACAAATCACAGATGAAGATCCAAATGGAAAACCATCGAATGATTTCCCTTATGTTTAGCTAGGGTGGATATCTCACCATCGAAACCAAACTAGCAATGGAATGGATTTTCCCAAAACTCCAATGAAAACATTGGATACAAGAGCACTTCAATAAGATATCAAATCATAATCCTAAAGTGAAGGGATACCCCTCCTTTTATTATTTCTCCGAGCCTTTTAGATCTTTGACCAAATCAAACTTCACCCTTATTCCTCCTTTAATTATTACTTGAACATTAAAAACTGATTTTTAATGTTTAAGTGATTAATACTTTATTTTTATTTAATGTCACTTTATGAATATAACAGCCTCCGCCAAAGTGACACCAAATAAATCCCTGTGACTCCCTTTTTTCCATTGACTATACCCTACAGGATTCGTATAGGCTAATAAGTCATCCTTTGTCATGATCAGTTGGAAGGGGACATTACAAAAGCTCTGGTATCTTTTACCCAATCTTCAATTTTTGCATCTATCTCCCAATCATGAATGGAAGCTCACTCTTCTATGGTCACAGCTTCAACTGACTCTAGGCGACGTTGAATGCGTGAAGGGGTGAGTCGTCTAAACTCTCTCTGCCTCTTGCGTTGACATCATGACCCAAGGGCTAGGTGGTTTCGAGCTTCTGGTGATCAAGGAGGATGGGTCGAGATGAATATGATCACCTTGTCGATAATTCCTGGCATAGCCACACGATGGAGGCATGGCAGATGGATGGTCCTCGAGGAATGGCACTAACCCATAATTGCTAAGAAGTTATGGAAGACCACCATCAGGGCTTTGCCATTAAAATTCATAATAGCTCGCAGTATTGAATGCCTGACCTTTCCTTATTGCAAAATGATGAAATGGGTTCGCCACCTTCCGACATAATTGTTCCTTATTATAGTATTATCTGTCATTAATATGAGATGATCCTCGTGTGGGGTGGATAGATTAAACCAAGTCCTACTCCATCCTTCCCACCAGGGCTGGAATTTCAAATTTATCTTACCCGTCAAGTGAAATTTTCATGATGGTCATTTGTTTTTCAAGCCTGTCATTTTAGTTTTACCCCAACTTCATTAGTGTCAAATTGTCTATCAGTGAATGGATATTCAATTAACTATTAACACTTTATGTGAACTAGGATTATGGACTAATTAAATTTCAAAGATTGGAAGTATGAAACTAATTAAAAAAAATTATTGTTATATTTAATCCTCCAACAAACCTTTATCCAACCCCTCTTCAATGTGAGGTCTAGGTAGGTGACACACTATAATAAACTAAGCACCTAGAATTTATGACGGGTTGAGATTTTTTATACCGGTAAATTTTGACGTGTGGATTTTGTATCCACGTGTCAAATACGTCTAAAAACCAAAAAAACGTCCTGTAGAACGTCAAATTCCAGGCCTGCTTCCCACGAACCACATTTCATGCCCAAGGCCGGTATGGTACACGCGTCGAGTGGGAAGGCATTCTTGCAGCCACACGACTGTTATCAATTGTCTCAGGGATGGTACGAGCCTCCCCGTTGCATCACTTCCACCTCATATGAATAAGCATTTAATTCTTTTTAATTTAATAGTTTATTTTGGAAAATTTTAGAAATTAAAATTTATTATTTGTTTTTTTTCAATAACTAATTAACTTATTAAGATGTGTATTCTTTGGGTTAAATAAAACTTTTTATGATCCTTTCTCTTCTTTATGATATTTGGATAATGGATAGTTTTATCATTGGAAATAATAATAATCGATAAAACGTATAACTTAGAACTTCTCTATCAACAATATATCTTAAACATAATAATTTAACAAATTAAATTAATAATTAAAATTATTAAAAAAATTACATAACTAAAATAACATAAAATAATTTAATTTTTTCCAAACCTAACAATCTTATATTCTTGATTAAGTAGTCAAAGTAAAATAATAACAAGAGAAAATACCTAATTTGATTTCAACTCAAACATCCCTCCCACTCTTGATTGATAAAGGTGCTAAAACATCCCTCCCACTCTTGATTAAAGGTGTTGGACATGTAAAATGATGGACGTGCTCTGGATTTGAATCTGAAACCTCTTAAGAGGAAACACATGTTCTTAACCATTAGGCCCACTCAAGTTGTATTTAAAAAAGTTAAATAATTTACAAAAGCTTAAACGTACCACATAGGGATTTATATAGTTTCTAAATGACTAATCAATAATTCGTAGAATCTTTTTTTAAAGGTGGAAGGGAGTTGTTGGGATCATGTATTCTGTAAATAATTTATTGATCTTAAGCTTAATACATTCCTATCAAAGACCATGTATGGAGGGTAACATTTCATAAAGTAAAAAAAACATATTCATAGAAACCAAAAAGATTGTTGGTATATAATTAAGTGAAATACATCCTATTTTATTTTTCTTGTTGATATTATCTCATTCTATCATGTTTGAGAGCATAGTTATAATTAGGTATTTAATGTATAATTTATTAATGGTTGGCTTAAGTGAAGATGGCATAATGATGTGGCTAAATTATTTGAGTAATAAAAGATATTAGTGTGTACAATATGGTTGATATTAAAAATATTGTACTTGAGCTAAATTTAAGAAGAGAATCAATATATAAGAACTAATTTTCATGAGCTACATAGTAAAATTGAGCTTTGGACAATCCCCAAAACATCATGGCAAGAAAGACTCTGTCACCTTTGTGACACTAAGAGGGTTGAAGATCACTAAGAGGGTTGAAGATGAAAATAGCTTTCCCCTAGAATTCATATACCCAAATTAAATTCCAATTTCCAAATACCGACCTTCCTAACCTTCAAAGTTATCATAACTTTTATGATCTTAGAAAGCTTTTGAAACATGAAAATATCTTATTCTTCTTCACCACCACCACCATCATTATTAATTATTAATTATTAATTACAAATATAAATTTACTCATACTTAAAATATTATTTATAAATTAAAAAAAAAATCTTAATTTATATATAAAAAAATATTTTTAGATAAAAATATCTTTAATTTCATTTTAACTTATTAAAACTAAATTAATTAGTATTTACATACATTATCTTTATCTATACCAAATCAACCCATTTATAAACCCTATAACTATAAATTTCCAACATGGTATTTTGTTCCATGATTGCAATATTTTGATACTTACCAATATTTTGTTCCATGAATTTCACCCTTTAAGATCTCCGATCCCCATTTCCAACCCACCACTCTCGAATTGTGCCCCTACACTAACATTATATGCCTTTAATTTTTAAAATAAACTCTAGCATAGATATGAGATAGATATGAGTGTGTACCTGGAAAAATAATAACAATTAAAATAACAAAAATAAATAAAGATTAAAAACTTAAAAATATTAAGTAAAAATAAAATTTTATTTGAAAACGACTATATATATTAAAAAATATAAACAAATATTTTTTATTATAATGTATGAAGATAATGATACATTTTAAATCTTATTTGAATAAAATTGAAAGTCAATCTAGATTGCTCTTATTGCAACAACTACAATATAAAAATTACTAATTTAATTATAAAATAAAGAACAAAATTGAAAATACATATATACAATTTTAACATCTTTTTAAAATTA
>CBVK0100069461.1:0-14873 GCA_900067695.1 Picea abies
ATATATTGTTCTACCTATGTACGAGTTAAGACCCTAACATGTCCACCCCCTTAAAAACAGCCTTGTCCTCAAGGCTTGAGATGTGGAAATTGTTGCAGAATGGTAGTTGGTTCCCAAGTGGCATCTGCTGGAGTTGTATCTTTCCACTGGACTAGCACTTCCCTGATGGTTCTCTGATGCAGGTGATGCTCACGATGGTCCAAAACTTCTTGTGGTTGTTTCCAAATGGATCCTTCTTCAGCTAACTTAGGAAGGTTGGTTTGAATTTTTCACTTAGCTCCAATCACCTTCTTTAAGCATGAAACATGAAAAACAAGATGTAGCTTCGAATGACTGGGCAAAGCTAACTGATAGGCTACTTGTCCCACATGCTTGAGAACTGTATAAGGACCATAAAATTTGGGCGCTAGCTTCTGACAATGCTTGGCCTTGAGGGAATTTTTCTTGTAAGGTTGTAGTCGAAGAAACACCTAATCCCCTCCTGCAAATTGATGTTCAAAGCAACCTTGATCTACTTGTTGCTTCATGCGATTTTGTGCCATGACCAAATTCTCTTTGAGGGTACAAAGAATATCCTCTCAAACTATAAGTGTGTGGTCAACTACCTAGACCTTCGAGGCACCTGGTAAGTCATGTGTGTATTTTTATGCTATGAAGTGTTGTACCACCATTCAGCTAGGGGTAACCATTGAGCCCATCGATTTTTCTTTTCCAAGGCAAAACACCTCAGATATGTTTCCAGACACTTATTGACAACTTTCGTTTGACCATCAGTATGGGGATGATAAGTTGTGTTGAGATGCAATTGGGTGCCTTGTAGCTTGAACAGTTCTTGCCAAAAATTTCTTGTGAAAGTTGGGTCGTGATCAGAAAAAATAGAGTGTGGCATGCCATGAAGCTTGAAGACCTGATCCATGAAAATTTGAGCCATCGTGGATGTTGTAAACTGGTGTTGAAGAGCATAGAAATGAGCATACTTGGAAAGGCAATCAACAACCACCATGATGACTGATTTATTTCCGGATTTGGGTAAGATGGTAATAAAATCCATAGAGATATCCTTCCAAATAGTAGGTGGAATCAGAAGTGGTTGTAGTGTGCCCAAAGATTTGACTGTTTCTCCCTTGTTGCATTGACACACATCACATTCAGCTACAAAATTACAGATGTCTTGTTTCATACCATCCTAGAAAAAAAAAATGTTTGACCCTTTCATAGGTTTTGGTGAACCTGGAGTGCCCTACTATGGGTGTAGCATGAAGCTCAGAAAGTACCGTGGATTTAAGCTTTGATTTTTTACTTAAATACAAACGGCCTTTGTATCAAATCTCATCATGGAGCCAAGAGTACCTGGGGAAATTGGAGAATTGGACTACAATTATTGGATTAGATGAGAAATTTTGGGATCTTGTAGCCATTCCTAGCGAACGGCTTGGAGCCAATCTGGTACAATGAAGGAAAGAGAAAAAAGGGATCCTTCATCTTCATATTTTTGGGAAAGTGCATTCGCAACCACATTGTCTTTGCCTTTCTTGTAAATGATCTCAAAATCATATCCAAAGAGCTTAGTCACCCAATTTTTTTGCTCCGGGGAGGACATGCATTGTTCAAGAAAATACTTGAGGCTTTGATGGTCTGTCTTGATTTGGAAACGTTGCCCCAATAGATAAGGGTGCCACAAATCAATAGCATGCAGAATAGCCAACATTTCCTTTTCATAGATTGATTTGCCCAGATTTCTTTCAAATAGTTGCTTCTTGGTAAAGGCCAAAGGTCAACCCTCTTGCATAAGGACAACACCAATTCCTTTCCCTGAGGCATCACATTCCAACACAAAGGTCTTTGTGAAATCAGGAAGGGCCAAGACTAGAGTGGTGCACATGGCCATCTTCAAGGTTTGAAAAGCTTGAGCAACAGCTGGAGTCCAAGTGAAAGAGTTCTTTTTGAGGAGAGTAATGAGAGGTGCGCCAATCTTTCCATAATTCTTAACAAACTTGCAATAATACCCTGTTAAGCCTAGAAATCCACACAAGCTTTTGAGAGTCTTTGGGTGAGGCCAGTCTTGCATAGCTTCAATCTTTTTCGGATCCACCCTGACGCTATCCTTGCCAACCACATGACCCAAGTATTCTACTTTTGAGGCGCCAAAAGCACATTTAGACTGTTTCAGGAAAAGTTGGTGCTAAGAGAGGAGTTGGAGAAATTGATCCACATGAGCAAGATGGTCTTTCCAAGTTTTTCTATAGATGAGGATATCATCAAAGAAAACTAAGATAAAATGATGAAGAAAAGGATGAAATACATGATTCATGAGGCTTTGGAAGGTGGAGGGCGTGTTACAAAAGCCAAAGGGCATGACCAAAAACTCAAAGTGGCCCTCATGAGTTCTAAAGGTAGTCTTGGGAATGTCTGCCTCTTTCATACGTATCTGGTGCTAGCCCGAATGAAGATCAATTTTAGTAAAGAATTGGGCGCCACTCAATTCATCCAGGAGGTCATCAATGACAGGAATGGGAAATTTGTCTTTCATCGTAAGTTTGTTGAGGGCACAAAAATCAAGACACATTCACCAAGAACCTTCTTTCTTCAAGACCATGACCATAGGAGAAAAGTAGGGGCTCATACTAGGGTGGATAATGCCTGCATTAAGAAGTTCCTGGACCATTTTCTCAATTTCATTTTTTTGGGAAAAGGGGTGACGATACGGACGGATATTGGGAGGAAGGCTTTCGGGTACAAGGGGAATGGAATGCTCATGAACACCATGGGAAGGAGGGAGTCCTTAGGGAGTGGAAAAGACCGCTTGATGTTTAGAAAGGATGGATTGGAGATCTTGCAGCACCGAGGGTGTCTTTGTTTCTTGTATGACATGGAGTTGGGAAATAACACCAGAATGACCTTTTTTTAGCAGGTTTTCCATGCGATAGGAACTAATGATCTCAGGTGAACCAGTGGTGATGCCTTGGAATTTATATTGGTGGCCCTCTTGGTTGAATTGCATGGTTAATTCCTTAAAATCCATGAGAATGGTACCCAAAGTCCTTAGCCAGTCTGCACCCAACACAATGTCACAATCGCCCATGTCAATAGCAAACATATGAGATTTCAGATGGTAGTCACCAATTTGGAGACGCACATTTTCACAACGCCCCCCAAATTTCATGGAACCACCATTGGCAATCATGATTTGGAAATTGTTGACAGCATGGATGTAGTAATGAGTTTCTTCGGCAATGCGACGATGAATAAAATTATGGGTTCTTCCACTATCAACCAAAATAATGACCTTTCGATGCTTGATGTAACTGATTAGCTTGAGGCTTTGGGGAGCAGAAAATCCAATGAGAGCATTGAGGGAAATGATGGGTTCTACTTCGGGAGGGTCTGAAGGAGGGGTTATGTCAGTGGTTTCAAGTGATTCATACACAAGGGAAGTTTTGATATCCTCTTCCAAAATATCCTCGGAGATGGCCATAAAAATATATTGTTCCTTACACTTGTGGCCCGAGAAATATTTGTCATCACAATTATAACAAAGGCCTTTGAGTTGGCGTTCAGCCATTTTATCCCTTGTCAATTTTTGGATCTTTAGTGGAGCGAAGGGAGTAGTGGGATTTACTGGTTTAGGGTAAGGGATAAAGGAGGATTTTCGGTTTTGAGAAGATACCACATGTTGTTCTTCTTTAGCTCTTTTAGTAGCCTCCACCCAACTCTCACGCCTAGACATGAGGACATGGGCCCGAATCTCCTCCTTGAGGCCACTGATAAAACACTCTCGGAAAAAGGCATCAAACATGCCCTCTATCCGAAAAGCTAGGTGCTCAAAGCCAGCTATAAAGTCTTCCACTATTCCTGATTGTTTCAACTTTGTCAAATGGCCGAAATGGTTGGTGTCAGTGTCAAAGTGTTCATAAATCTCTGCCACAAAGTGTTTCCAAGCAATATACCCTTGACGGGAAGTTTTTCTCCATTGCCACCATTTACAACATTCTTGATCTAGATGAAGAAAACCATACCAGAGTTTGGACAAGTCATCTGTAATGTTGTATAAAGAGAAATAATGTTCCATTTGGATTACCCAACTAGTGGGGTCTGAGCCATCAAATTTGGTCACATCCACCCGCAGAAGGCGTAGGTCACGTTGAAAGTGATGGGGCTGAAAGTTATGGGAATGAGAGGAATGTTCACCTTCAGTCTTTGGAGGTGTGTCAGAGGAAGGGTTATCTATAGGGATATGAAGCTTGGTGCAAAGTGCCAAAAAGACAGATTTAAGTTGGGTGGTCAACTCTTGTTTGATTTCCTCCATTGAGGACTGCATGGTTGTATTGATGGAGGCAACATTGGCACTGACGTGTTTCACTTCTTGTTGGGTCTCGGTGAGACTAGATTGGAAGGTATTGAAGCGAACTTCCAATTCTTGGCTACAGGTATGAGCCATGAGGATGAGGGAACCGAAAAGGGGCAAGTGGGGTCAAAAAAAAATTCTGAAAAATGATATGTATGAATGTGATAAGGGCAAAGAGATGAATCCAATGGAATAGGTCTCAAATAATGGTGAAACAATTTCCAGATTTATTTATTTTTTTACACTTGCGGAGTTATAATCCAGTCTGAAGAATACTGCAGTGATGAAATCCCCAAATGATTAACCTGAAAGAAATGTGTATTTACCTGGCAACCCGAACACAGCTGCGCGACAATAGATCTGGTCTGTTTTAATTTGTTTAAGTTTATGTCCCCCAAGGGTTAGGTATTCAAGGGTTCTATAGACAAGGGTTTTCCCTATGCTATAGCTCTCTGATATACGTGTGGGGTCCAACAATAGTACTCAGCCCAATATATCAGGGCACTAACTAAGGAGGATAAACCGTACCCTTAGCCGTACTACCCAACTACCCAGGTACTAGAGAGTATCTTCCCAAGTGTTGTTCTCGGTGACACTATAGCAGTCCGATGGCCAATAGGTTTATCTAAAGAGGGCTTCAGGAAATCTAGGTCGATCCGTACACAGGTGTTGTCTGATGAACTACCACTCAAAGGGGTACCAACAGGGGTTACAAGGGTGGCCAACAGATGTGCGCTTAAGAACCACTTGTATTTCCTGCATGTATGAATCCCTCAACTGCGGGTTTATGTGCGTAACGACAGATCTCTGTGGCTTAAAGACGCTGGAATACGTCTCTACCCTGGAAAAAAAAATTCCCACAATTTCTGCCAAGGAAAGTGCTCTGATGCCACTTGCAAGATACCAGATATAATAAATATGTAGAATAGAAATAAAATTCTTAGAAATGGCAGAATAACAGTAATATAACCAGCATAATCTCCACAGTAACACATAAATGATATAAGAGCAACAACAGAAATAACACTTTGATTCAAAAAGCAATGTTCACACGCCTATTTGACGGGGCAACCTCCAGTCGAGCAGTGCTCTATTACAATAATCTCCAAGCTAGGGTTTTCATACCCTCGACCCTTATTTATACTAAATATGTCTATCAAGAGAAGCATCTAGAGGAAGATCCTTCTAGAAGCGGAAGCTTCTATTAAGTCTTCTTACATTCGCCTTATTCTATTTTATTGAAAGACCTTATTAATATTGACCTTTATTACATCCAAATATATTGATCTACCTATGTGCGGGTTAGGACCCTAACACAGAATGGATAGATTTGACTTCGACCGCACCACCTTTGTATGAGAGGTTGCATGTGTATGGCATGCCTCCAACATATGACCACACAGACACAGAAAGGAAAGATAAGAAGGTAAGTACTTTGAAAAGTTTCTTAAAGATTTGTCTAGATTTAATGAAGGATGAAATTGTGTTAAGCATGTTGTGCAGGATGATTGATCACTGTGTACAATATAGGGAAGAATTTGTCACATATTGAGCAGTTAACCAGGAACATTGAAATAGAAGGAAAAATAGGGAATACCGACTAAATGCATAGATATGAGATTATGACATGGACAATATCATTTTATACCTATGATATGATGTGAATGTCCTTCCAAAGAAGACCTAGGAGACAATGGTAAAACCTAAGTTAATATGGTCACATGTTCAATTGACGTTGGCAAATCAGCATAAGATTGTCCTGATTGGAAGACTATTAGGGGTGAACGTTAACATTGATGGAGTGCATAGTATAATTGATTTCCAAGTAATTGAGATAGTAGATGGCAGTAATCCTTATCCAAAATTATTAGGACTTGATTGGGTCTTTGATAACTAGGCCTTGGTTGATTTGAATAAGAGAGAAATGATATTTGAAGAAAGGTTCTGGAAAGTTATTGCACCATTGGATCCCACATGTTGGCACAGGGGCAGACCTAGGGTTCAACGCTCAAGAGCACACCAACAAATCCCTAACTATTGGCCCTTTCGGTAACACCTATGAAGTAGATGAAGTCTCACCAGAAGTAGAGGCAGGGGTGGTTGCAGGACTCAGGTGTCTGCAACCTTAGTTGTGACATAGATCTGTGATTATCTTTCTTACAACACACTTAGCATCAGTTATTTCCTAACATACATTCATTAATACACTTTGCCGAAATCACAGATCACCACAGTAATTACTCATATTTAGCACTTAGCAATGATAAACAGGTTATACTCAATTGATTAAGCACTTAGAATATTATGTATCACATCTATCATGCATTCATATCTCATAAGCACAAAGCATCAATAAATATATCTAAACATATCAGAGCACTTAGCAAGAGAGAGACAAATAAATCAGCACAGTACACAGAGTTACCATGGTTCACCCCCACTCTAGGGCTACATCCACAAAGTCTTATTTATATTATCTCGGTCAAGCAGTTACAACACTAAGCCTTCAAGATCCTACCCCACATAGGACAAGAGATCTGTGCATCTCACTAGATCTTCTTTCCCTGGGTAGATCCAAGCACTAAGCCTTCTCACACTCTAGCACTCGGCACTTATTACAGCACACACAGAGCTCTTACAGTCACACAGACTTCCGATCACATAGATCCAACTTATGCACTAATCCATCGACTGGACAGGGCCTCCTTTCTTACATGGCCTAGACCGCTATTTATACATAGAAAAAGGCCTAAACAAGGGCTGACATCCCTTTCTCGTTACAATATTCCCCCAAAACCCAAAAAGGTTCCACAAAAGGTGGCGAGATCCCATAATCTCCGCTTCACTATGCATTCCTCAAAACTTGGTCGAGGGCCAGCATGCCCCCAACACTCACTTGTGACTCAGCCCAAGTCACTCTTCTCTGGGTAACTTTGCCTCAAAGGCCTCAAGCTTCGCTTGAGCTTCTTTGACCTATTGCTTTGCTATTGCTTCTTGCTCAGAAAACTCCTGAATAAGTGCATTACTAACTGGTCCTTCTAAGCGTTGCTCTGTTGTGTTCATGACCTGTTTCAGGTCTATCCCTTGGCTCTCAATCTCTAAGAATAGTTGACATGTCCTATCCTACAAAGGTTGAAGTTGTTGCGTCACTTCCATGACCTTGCTCTAGATCATATGAATCTTCTACTGCATGATGTGATGTTCGTTGGACATCTTCATTTTCTCTATGGTCGGGAGGGCCTTCAGCTATACATGTAACTTCTCGGCTTGGTACTTCACCTCCTGGAGCTGTGACTCCAATTTATGCAATTCAGGGTTCTCGAATAGGTTCTCATGTATTTGCGCACTTCTACTACTTAATTTCTTAAATTCTTCAGTGAGTGCCTTAATCCTTTCTACTATACTTTGGGCGTTCACTTCTCGTTGGTCACGTTCTTCTTGTGGAGTACTCGGTATAGCTTGGAGCTCTATTTCTACTACTCTTTGTTGCAGTTGTTGAATGACTTCAACAAGCTTCATTAATTGGCATTCTATGGGTTCTTCTACCTTCTGTTCTAAGCCAATCACAGAGCAAAATGCTCTGTTGATTGCTTCTTCGATCCTAATCTTCTTCATGAGAAGTTGCTCCTTCCCCTTTTGGATCTTTGCACGTTCTTTATCAAACTTCTCTTGGATGGCCTCCTTCTCTTGCTGTGCAACTTGGTGTTGCTCTATGATTTCCTCGTGTGCATGCTTTAGGGCCTGGGTGGCCTGCGCTATTACTTCTTCTTCTTTCTGAAGGCGTATTTCAACTAGGTCGACAATCCTGCGAAGTTGATCTAACTCATCTCCTGCTTCGGGTGTTCCTTCTGGCATAGGCGCAGTGGAGACTGTGCGGTTAGACTAGAGGGCTTGTTGTACTCCTTGGAGCTCAACTTCGATTCTGTCGTACATCGTCTTTTGCTTGGCCTCTTTATTTTCTTTGATCTCTTCTATGGCTTCATTCAAAGTCATGAGGAGAAAGCTGAAGTCATCTGGATTGAGCGTGTTCTTCATCTTGGTCATGGTCGCTTTGGCTTTCTTCTTAATGGAAGACTTCGAAGGTGACCCTTTTCTTTTCTTTATAACTTTGACTTCATCTTCTGGTTGTTGTTCAACTTCTTTTAGGTATTCTTCGTTACCTTATTCATCTGGTGTGATGGAAGCTATCCTTACAAAGCTGCTATCCACATCTTGAACTTTTTCAGTTTTCTTTGTCTCCTTTGTCTTTTTTGTCTTCCTTGTTTTACTAGGCCCAGGTGTGTCCTGTGCAGCTTCTGGGCTGCTGATATTTGAAATATCTATTGGATCTGCTGCAATGAGGAGGTCCTCCAACCATTCCTTGGTGATATATTCAAGGTCTTCTTATGTCAGTTTATAATAGGACTACAGCTGTTCCTGGTGCTCATCAGCACGTGAAGTTAGGTATATGAAGTGGCAGTCCGCGCTGAACTTCATTGAGGGTCTAAATTTGTGGAGTGTGTTTGGAGTAATGCGAGGTGTGGCTTGTATTACGGTCTTCAACTGGATGTAGTATCGGTGAAAGAGGGTATTCGACTGCCATTGCCTACTCATATCTATCGTGTACCATAATGTACTGAACTTCGCAGCCAATGGATCAAATGGTAGGGTTTCAGGAAAAATGACATCCTTCAGCATCTCCCATGCTATGAAGGCGATTGGGATAAGAAGCCAGCTGAAGTGGAACTCATATCCTTGGTCTTGCACTTCTTTGCAATCCAATTTGATTTGATCCGCTAAGTACTTCAACTAGTTCATTTGGACTCCTTCTACACATTTTCTTGTGAGATCAACTACAAACCTAGATACTTGCGTCGGTCTGTTCTTGCAGACTAACTTTCCTGCGATAATCTGACAGGCGAGGCACACTGTGCCACTGTCAATAGAGGTTACCTTGTAACCTCGTGCACCTTTTTCAACATTTCCATAGGCCTCTTTAATCTTTTGTAAAAGAGCATGATCCACAGTCTTTCCAGGGTAATAGTCTTATGGGTCAGGGCCGTGCATGCTCAACCCGGTGATCTGATTGATCAATGCTATATCAATCATTATATGCCGGTTCAAACATAGATGTCCTCCATGGTATCTCGCCAGTAGCAATTTTACGCAAGCGTTCACCTCCTGGTGCCTGCCAAAGTGTGGAATCTTCATTACATTAAGTAAGGTGGATTGCATAAGGTTCATTGTCCATTGCTGAGGGAAGATATTGGAATTCTTCCCCTTTGTCATTGTCAGATACTTATGCGGGGCAAGCATACTGTAGGATTTCCGGTCACCAAGGTTGAATTCACAAAAATTCAATGCTGCAAGCTTGGTTTGCTCAGTGAAAACTGTGCGCACACCCTTCAGTAGGTACGCAGTGATCATAGGATAGTCATAATCTTAGGGCACACTATCACGGTTGATTTCACCTTTCAGAGGAGGTATGTAAGAGGGAAAGATGCTCAGGATTAGCTTGGCTTTTGCGATGTCATATCTATGTTTAGTACTTTTCTCGGTGGTCTGTCAGGATGGTCTAGCTCAAGCAGTGGATGGAGAAGCTTCTACTCCTCTTGACGATGAGGCTTGGACTCCAGTGGACATTCCTCTTTCCTAACTCTTTTGGTTCTTAATATAGCGAGCACTTCTCTCATCGATTCTTCTGTTGCGCTAATCTCTTCAGACATGTAAGCTCAGGATCACTTTCTTAGGTTGTCGATGGGATGAAGGTAATGTAATCGAGTAGAGAGAAAGGTGAGGTAGTCACTATTTCACAATGCGGGTATTCTGTGAGCTCAAGCTCTCAATTGGAAAAAGTGTCTTTCGGGCATGCCATGATGGAATAAGTAAGTAAAGTTGTAATAGACTGCTTGCAACGGATAGGAGGGTCCATTAACTCTTGATTTGTCCATTATGGCCTAGTCTAATGGTCAAGTAATAGGTCATAACTTTCTTTCGAGCCGTTTGGGCCATCAACGGAATAGGTATATCGTCGTCTAACGATTATATTACTTCGACATGGTGAAGTGCCATATGTCATTGTTCTGCTATCCCAATGAAGCTCAAATTATGCATGTTTTCCTTCTGCGGGGTTTCTTCTGGAACGTTCTGTAATTTCTCTAACTTCGCTTTCTTCTTCATGAGTTTTCTAGCCTTCTTCCTAGTGAGCTTCGTCTCGGTCATCCTTTTTTCATTCTGATTCTTTTCTTCTCTTGGCATGGTAACTTCGCAGTGTTGATATTCTTTCTTCAAATCCATGGGTATTACTTGTCCAACATATTTTTCGATCCTCTGTGCTTCTTCTAGCATTCTGTCAACTTTAGCATCCAAGTTCTTGGGGTCAAGAACCCTTAATCTGTTCTCTCATTCTTCAACCAACTACGCGATCCTTATAGTCACGAAGTCTCTTAACTCTTGTCTCTATTGTTCTAGGTCCTTTTCTGCTTCCTTTTTTCTGGCTTGATCTTTCTCAATCAAAGGTTTACCAAGTAACATAGTGAATGGGGCGCTGTCCTCCACGAATTTAACACTCTCAAAATTTTCTTCTCTCGAAGCTCCATGAGCATTCATAGATATCTGAGTGAGCTTTCCACATAGGTTTACCAACTTTCCTTTGAATAACCCTATTCCTCCTAATGAAGGGGTCATGTCAAGTCTTCCTATAGCTTTCTAGGTCCCTTCTGTCATAATTTTCACCTGTGTTTCTTCATCCAAAACATAGTCATTGTCGAAGTCTCCTATTCTCACTTAGATCTGTTCTTTCTTCTTGAAGATCTCTGATACCCTAACATGTCGGTGGTCATTCAAGGTATCTCTCATCTGTAGCAATATCTTTTCTAATTCTTTCTGGGTTTCTACTATAATCTTGGTCTCTTGATCTCCTACTTGCTCTATATTCAGATTTTCAATCCTAGCAATCATTCTAGGGAAATCCAGTACTTCATGGTCCATATCCTTACAACAAAGACAATTAGGTCTTTGCCCAGTGCATTCCTTAGCAAGATGTCTGGGCATTCTGCAATTGTAACAAAGAGTTAATCCTCTCTTTCTATTCAATGATCCCCAATTTTTCATGTACTGTGTGCTAGGATCATAACGGTTAGCCTACAAAAATTTCTTTCTAGGATCCTGCATCCATTGTTTAGTCCCAAAATTCTTTCTATGCATAGGTATAACATATCTATCACTATACTTATTAGATCTATTCATATCAAAATTTCTTTCATCTATTAATGCCCTATTTTTGAAGCTAGGACATAATCTATCAAACATACCTAGATCCATGCTTTAGAAACAAACAATTTCACTTATCTTACTTATACATAGCACAAAGCTTCGAGATCTAAGGCTTTTAACTATTCTTACCTTTATCAAAGCACAGAGCTTATAGATCTTACCTTTTTCTTGCAGATTTGACTTCTTTTTCTTCAGATCTTACCTCTCTTCTTCAGATCTAACCTTTCTTTATTGGCACAAAGCTTCACAGGTCAAACAAAACACTGCGCACTAGGGCAACAGATATACACACAGAGATTATTTCACACAAAGAATCTTCTTCTTTAGTTCCCAGCAATCATAGTTCCAGGTCTTGACAATGGAACCATTTGTTGGCACAGGGGAAAACCTAGGGTTCAATGCTCAAGAGCGTACCAACAAAGCCCTAACTACTGACCCTTTCGGCAACACCTGCGAAGCAGATGAAGTCTCACCCGAGGTAGAGGCAGGGGTGGTTGCATGACTCAAGTGTCTACAACCTTAGTTGGGACACAGATCTGTGATTATCTTTCTTACAACACACTTAGCATCAGTTATTTCCTAACATACATTCATTAATACACTTCACAGAAAGCACAGAGCACCGTAGTAATTACTGGGATCTAGCACTTAGCAATGATAAATAGGTTATACTCAATAGATTAAGAACTTAGCATATTATGTATCACATCTAGCATGCATTCATATCTCATAATCACAAAGCATCAATAAATCTATCTAAACATATCAGAGCACTTAGCAAGAGAGATACAAACACGTCAGCACAGTACATAGAGCTAACGTAGTTCACCCCCACCCTGGGGCTATGTCCACAAAGTCTTCTTTATATTATCTCAGTCAAGTAGTTAAAACACTAAGCCTTCAAGATTTCACCCTGCATAGGACAAGAGATCTGCACAACTCACTAGAACCTCTTTCCCCAGGTAGATCTAAGCACTAAGCCTTATCACACTCTAGCACTCAGCACTTATTATAGCATGCACAGAGCTCTTACAATCAAACAGACTTCTAATCACATAGATCCAATTTATGCACTAAGCCATCAACTAGACAGGGCCTCCTTTCTTACATGGCCTAGACATCTATTTATACATAGAAAAAGGCCTAAACAAGGGCAGACATCCCTTTCTCATTACAATATTTTGAAAAAACCAAAAAAGGTTCCATAAAAGGTGGCGAGATCCTGTGATCTCCACTTTTCTATGCACTCCGTCTTCGATAGGCAGTCGAAGTACCAAACAGTCAACTATGACCAAGTATTCCTCAAAACTTGGTCGAGGGCTAACACCACACAAGGAAGAAGATACATGGAACAAAAAAAGTTAAAAGAGCTCGATAAATTGTATAATGTGATTGTGTGAATGGATGATTATGTGAACCCTAATGTTGATGGTGCACTCAATTAGCAGAGTATTAGTTCCTTCACATCAAATTTAGAATAAGCACTAGAGAATTGGCAGTAAATATTACATGAAGTATCGACAAGAAGATGTGCTCACATTACCCAAGCGCTACGATGGATTGGAACTAAGGTATGTGATGCCCCAAAGTATGATGGACTAATAGCCATAGACTCTTTTTAAAGGAATTTGAATTGCATATACTAGACCAGCATAGACTGTTAGTTTTATATATCGCAATGAAAGTGACTTATGCAAGATGGTGGGCTATGCATAAGGAAAAAATTGAGGATTGGAAGCAATGCAGAAGGTTATTACAGGCCATATTTGGAGTAGGAAATGAATATATTGCACATAAATACACCGGGTTGAGTTTTCCTATAGAGCATGTTACACAGTGCATTGTGACATGGAGATTAATACCAAAGCAATAATGGACACACTTGTTTATACACACTCTACATACAATTCCTAAGAACTGGTACTTAGAGTTGGAAGTGCACGGAGAGACAATAGATTGGGAAGAGATAACTCATAACTTCAAGGTTACATTCAGTTTTGAATATGAGGCCCCTTTAGTAGACACAACTCTGCAGGATATCAAGGACACGATATTTGCATTAGAAGACTCGATAGAATTAGTACATATATGTAGTGCACATAGATATTCTGTGATGGTTCGAGAAGTTTTGGAAAGTTATAATGTCATCGGAGAATACCATGAGGATGAATATCTGAGGGATTTACAAATACTAGAAACTAAAGGAGAACACACAGTAGAAGGTCCATAACTTGAATATGTTGTCTATACAAATCCAATAAGAATATGCAAAGTGAACATTGGTACAGAGTATAAGCCCAAGTTTACAAACACAAGAGATTAATGGAATGAAGAGACTTTTGAAAATATCTTTTATTTACAACACAAATATCAATATTTGTTTCCAACTACATTTTCAAAGATGAAAGGGATTGTTGGAGAATTAGGAGAGATGAAGATCCCCTTGAAAGAAGATGCTAAGCCAGTTAAGAAAAGACCATATCGATTGAACCTAGTGTATAAGAAAATGGTGAAATAATATATAGATAGGATGATGGAAGAATACATTATTGAACCTATCACAGAGTCAAAGTGGATTATTCAAATGGTGGTTCAGGATAATAAGATAGGAGGAATCAAAATTTGTTTAGATTTGAGGAAACTGAATGATGCTTGCCTACATGATCCATTTCCTACTCCATTTATAGATGAAGTCTTGGAGAATGTAGGAGGAAAGGAAGCCTAATCGTTCACTAATAGATTTTCATGGTATCATCAGAATAATATTATGATGGAAGGTATAAATAAGACTACATTTGCGACAGAATGGGGATGTTATCAATACACATTTATGCCTTTTTTTCAAAGAACACAACAAAAATATTATCTAGAGTGGTTGTAGCAACATATATGAGTTATTTCATAAGTTCCTGGAAGTATACTTAGATGAATAGACAATGTTTATTTTGTTGAAATACCATGTTGAAACTCTGCTCTTGATGTTGGACAGATGCAAGAAATTTCAGATATCTTTAAACTTAAAGAAGTGCAATTTTTGTGCTTCATTTTTATTTTGTTGTGCCATGTAGTATGTTATAACCCTATGTTTCATGGGAATCACTTGGTGATTAGAATATCTTCCTCTAGCTGTATTTTTGTTGTAAATAATATTTTATTCTGCAAATGACTTACAAAAGAAAAGAAAAGAAAAGAAAAAGAAAAACAATAAAAAAGAATAAAAAATCAAAAATCAAAAGAGGGTATAAAAATAGAAAAGAAAAAATGATAAAACCCC